>APFE030747738.1:0-77605 GCA_000404065.3 Pinus taeda | reverse complement strand
TGATGAGGGAGCAGATGTGTGGCCAGTTAGGCGGGATATCGTCAAAGATCATCCGATTGCGGGCTAGCCAAATATACCAGCACGTAATGATGGGAAGGCATAGGAGCTTTTGGGCTTTGTGACTATTATACCAAGATTCCTATGCAAGTGTTATGTCGTTGCCCTCCCATTTATCAAAGAAATGTATCGATGCTGCAATGGATTGCCAGATAGCGGATGTGGCCGGACGGAAAAGGAAGAGGTGAGTGCAAGCTTCAGATGCTTGTTTACATAAAGTACACCAGGATGGCCCATGAATAGCCCGACGCATTAGATAGTCCCCTGTAGGAATGATTCCTTTGAGAATGCACCAAAAGAAGAGCTTTTGCCTGGGAGGCGCAGTAAGCTTCCAAACCGTCTGCCACCAGGATGTGATATTATCCAGAATTTTGTGTGATATTAATGCAAGATATCCCATCTTTGGAGTGTATGATCCGTTCCTCGAGGGGTGCCATATCAGTTCATCCGAACCCTGTTTGATCCTGATATGAGCTTCGGATAATGCAGTGGTGTAATCACTCCATGCTGGGTGCCAAGCAGGTGGTAGATTAATTTGAAGGGCAGATTTCCAGCGCTGAAGAAAAATGGTGGAGCTTTGTGGATCAGCAATATCAGCCAGGACTTTTATCTCGCGTGAATGCAGCAGTTGTATGAGTTCATTTGGTAGGATATGGCGTCCACCACATCCCGACCATGGATCCATACCAATATGAACGAGTGATCCATCATTGACCCGCCAAACCAGGTTGTCCCTGATGAGAGGCAGTGAATTTAGGAGAGCCTTCCAAACAGGTGATATCCCTAATTTTTGCCAAGTGGGCAGTCGAACCCAATCCAGTATATTGCGCAGCCAAATATATTTATGATGAGAGATGCTGGTCCATAGATTTTTACCAGTGAGAAGAGTCCATCCCATCTTGGCGGCAAGGGCTTGTGCGAAAGAGGGGAGCTCTTTTAGTCCCCATCCTCCCCATTTTTTGGGGATGGCAATCTTCTTCCAACTAACCCATGCAAAGACGCCCTTATCCTGGGAACCATTCCAAAGGTACCTGTTACAGGTCTGTTGAAGACTAGCCAATATGCTTCGTGGAATCCACGTTAAAGCCATCCAATACACAGGGGTGGCCTCCAACACGGATTTTATCAAGACAAGCCTGCTTGCTCTGGAGAGATATCGGTGACTCCAAATATTTAGATGTTTTTCCATTTTTGCCACTAGCCAAATCCAGTCTATGATCCGTGAGCAGACGGGCTTTATCTTGAATCCCAAGTATTTAAGGCCCCGATCAAGGGGTTGGGCGGAGTATGGAAAACATTGTTGTGCTATATAGGATTCATGGATGGAGGTTCTGGACAAATTGATGGATGATTTGGAGTGATTAGCAAGCATACCAGTGGCGGATGAGAAGAGGTTAATGATGTTGGAGAAAGCCCTAGAATCCCTGATGCTACCATCCAGAAAGATCATCACGTCGTCAACAAAGAGAAGGTGAGTGATGGTACATTCATCAGTGATCCGGAGGCCAGTTAAGTCCCCATTTCTCTTGGCTGAGTCAATAAGCCGACTTAAAGCATCCATAATGATCAGGAAAAGGAGGGGGGATAGTGGGCACCCCTGGCGCAAGCCACATTCAAAATGAAAGAATTGTGAAGCTGATCCATTAATTAGGACACTGAAGGACGGGGTGGTAATGTAGGCCATTATCCATGAAATGAATTGATGAGGGAATCCAAGGTGGATAAGGATCATTTTGAGGTATAGCCAGCTCATGCGATCAAAGGCTTTGGCTAAGTCAATCCTGAGGATAGTAGCCTTCATGTGTTTGGTCCAAATAGATTGGAGAGCCTCCTGTGCAGCACCGACAGCTTCATGAATCTGGCGGTGTTCCAGGAAGGCGAATTGTTGAGGAGAGATATGCCGGGAAAGTATAGGACGGATACGATTAACAATGATTTTTGAGATGATCTTATATAGCACGTTGCAGAGGGAGATGGGACGATAGTCATCAAAAGAGGATGGCGAATCTGTTTTGGGGATCAAGGCGATGAAGGTAGAGTTGATGGTGTTGTACATGGACCCCGTTATGCGGCATTCCTCGATCACCCTCAAAAGATCATTGCTAATGAGCTCGTAAAAGGCAATGTAGAATTCAATAGTCCATCCATCAGGCCCTGGGCTCCATTCTTTCTTGAACCATTTGATAGTACTTTCAAGCTCTTCAGGGGATACCGGGTCGAAGAGATGCTCTGCCTCATCCTCATTTACAAACCTAGGAAAATGACCCGCTACATTGATGATCTCAGCTATGGAAGCTGCCTGAGGCTGTTTATAAAGATTTCTGAAATGGGAGGTTCCCAACTGTGCAAGCTTTGGGAAAGTGTCAGCAACCTCCCCATCTGGAGTGGGGAGACTCCAAATAGTGTTTTTCACCTTCCTGCCTTTGGCATAGTTATGGAAGAACCTGGTGTTATCATCACCGGCTTTTAGCCAAGTGGCTCTGCTTCTTAACCTGATGGATTCCTCCTGTTCCTTTAGGATTTTTTGTTTTTGAAATTCAAGCTCGACCAGGTGTGCTTTGTCGTCTGCTAAGGTAAAGCCCAATCCCCTCTCATCAGTGAGTGAGAGTATATTAGCCTCAATTTGTGACAGAGCCATATTATCTTGTTTATTCTTCTCTCTGGCCCATTCGATAGAGTTATGTTTCAGCTGAGATAAATTCATACAGAAGCCTTGTGCCAGAGTGTCCGCTCGATCAATTAGATTCTGTGCCCAGAAGTCCTTGACCAGCTTGTTGTATGTGGAATCCTGTAACCATCCATGATTGAATTTGAAGGGGGTTTTTGGCTTCTTGTTCGGCCTAGATAGCTCCAGATAGATAGGATAGTGGTCCGAGATACCACCAGATCCCACCCATTGCTTAAATAAATGGATCTGTCTAAACATCGAGCCCTTCATGATGAATCTATCCAATCTACGGGCCAGTACCGCCTCTCCTATGCGTCTGTTCCTCCGAGTGGGAAGGATTTTATTCATCGAGACATCCATAAGGTCATGCCACGCCAGAAGATCTGACATGTACCCTGTGATAGGGTCTATCTGAGCTGATGAGCCCTAGGATTCACAGTATCCCAGAGAAAAATTTAGGTCTCCTCCTATAACAATGTTCTCAGCTGAAAGAATATGGAAGCTCAGGAGACGATTCCAGTAAGCTTCCCTCTGCTGGCAAGGTCCGTATATATTGATAACCCAAAGGTTTGTGCCTAGGTCTGCCGAAAATAGATCAATACCCAGAAAGCCCTGTCCCCCCCAAGTCCCAAGTGCCTTGATGGAGGCTGGGTTGTATCCAATGGCCAGACCCCCCGATCGACCTGATGAGTCCAATGCCGAGAAGAGCCAACCCAACGCAATGGCGGATAAAGCAGTTGTGATAGAGTCTGCAGGACCCAGGGTTTCCTGGAGGAGGATAATGTCGATAGGTTGGGAAGTAATCAACCTTTTGAGGGCTAGTTTCTTGGAGGCACTAGCTAAGCCTCTGCAATTGAAGGACAAGCACTTCATGGGGGAAGATTGCCAGGGGGATGCATAGCTCTAAGAACCCCGTCAATAGTGGATTGTCACCCAGAGGCAACCTCTGCACCCGCTTTCCGGATGGCCTTTGTAAGATGAGATTTACGCCCCCTCACTGATAATTGAACCAGGCTGGGGGAGGTGGTGCCGAGACCAGCGAATTTAATATGGGAGGCATAGGGATGAGGGCGAGGACGCAGATTATAAGAGTGGGATGTGCCCCCGGATGGAGATGGGGAAGAGAGGGGCGATGCAGTCGAGCGAGGGGATGGGATAGCAGGGGTAGTCACCGGGGAAGAGGGCATGGTACAATGAGCCGCTGTAAGGGGAGGAGAATGATTAAATAAACCCGATGAGCAAATCGATAGAGGAGGGAAAAGAGGAATACCCAAAGCAGACAAAGATGTGGAGGCCGCCCTTGCTCTGGTGATCGAAGGATGTGGAGCACCTTGAGCCGATCCAGGAGGAGGAGCGGGAGAGCCGGAGGGAGCGCTAGTAGCCTGAGTGCCTTGAGCCACTGGTGATATAGGCCGTGAAGGAGCAGTGGATGTCGTCGGGCCCTCCTCTTGTTTTTTGATAAGAGGGCATTCCTTATATAAATGTCCCACCCTGTGACAGCGGCGGCATCTGAATGGTACCCCTTCGTAATCGAGAATTTGGACCCGGGTGTATCTGCCCCAATGTATAGTGATTTTTTCCTCTAATCCTTCACGAGTATCCAGGTGGACCAATATCCTGGCCAATGTTCGGCTCCTGGACTCTACAAAGGATCGATCGTGGTCCAGGTATGTACCTAGAGCATTGCCGATACGCATGAAGACTTCTTCATTCCAATACTGTAAAGGTAAACCAGGGAGCCGAACCCAGAGTGGCCCCGCCCCAATCTGCTAATGCTTAGGATCAAAAAGAGGGCTCCATCGCTTAAGCAAAATCGGCGCCATTTCAATGTGCCAGTATCTGGCCAGGACCAGATCAACATAATTCTCTTTGGCAAAATAGAGTGCGAACCATCCGCGGGGGAGAACCTGGACTTCTGGGAGTTCATTGAGAACACCCCCCTAAATCTCTTTAACCCATAGATTAAGCCTGGTCGTAGAGTAAGCACGCCCTCGAACATGCCCTACCAAAATGGTATTGGCCATTTTTGCTGCTTCTCCAATGGCCGAAGTCTCGCCGAGCCTAATTGTGATATCTCTGGAGGTGGCCCTAACGCACCTGTTCTTTTTCTTGCCCGAGCGTGATGTCGATGGGTGATCTGCAAGGGGGTCCGAAGATGGATCCAAGGGAGGTATCCTCGCGGATGAAACCCTAACTGCAGGGGTTTCAAAAACACCAGATCGAGGAGGACGATGTGCAGAGGGCCCTGCCCCCGACGGGATGGGAGGATCAGTCGATGCCGCCGCGAGAAAGGAAGAGGACTGGGGGTGCGGATCGAAAGAAGGCAACGAGGGGATGACGGAGGAGAGGAAATGGAGGGTACCTGGGGACAGCGGGGGGAGATCGAGACCCGGGGAAGCCGCTGGGAAGGAATCTTTGGGCGGTAGTGATGGGGAAGGAGCCCGGATAGTAATAGCCGGGGAGGAGAGGGAGGGGAAAACCGATGATGAACCAGAAACCGGCGGTAAAAAGGACGGGTGATCGAAAATGACCTGCGAGTGGAGAGGGTCTTCTGAATAATCAACCTCCTCATCCGTTTCCATGACTTTGCCGACAGTAACGGATGCCATGTTGACGGAGACAGGTGGACCTGGAAAGTCGGGAAAGGTGTAATCGGAGGCAGAGAAACGGTGGCCGCAGGAGAAAAATGCAGAGGTCTCAGATCTGATGGGCTAGGGTTCTGGTGCCCTAACCGAACCCTATTCGGATAACCGCAATGCGCGCCGATCGTGCCATCCTCCAAGATATCTCTCTCCAATATATATATATATATATATATATATATATATATATATATATATATATATATATTATATATATTTATATATATTATTTATATATATTATATATTTATATAATATATAATATTATATATATATACATATACATATATAATATATACATATATATACATATATATATAATATATATATAATATAATATTATATATATATTTTATATATATATATATTTATACATAACTTAAACTATAACTATAGTTTATTTATTATTATATATAATATTATATTATATAATTTTCATAACTATAACTATAACTATAACTATAGTTCATAACATAACTATATATATTTTAATTATTTATAACTATAACCTCACATTAACTATATATTTAGTTCTATACATCACATAACATAGTTTTATAACTATTTAAACCACACACCACATATATATATGACTATAGAAACTATAAATTATGTATAACATAAATTATAATATGTACAACATAAATATAACATAATATAACTATAGCATTTAACATAGTATAATTATTTAATATAACATACACACATAGGTTTAAGTTTCAACAATGAATCATTGATAGACACATTAAATCCACATTAAATCCATGAAGAAAAGTGCATTTAAAATGAATAAAAACATTTTGACTCTTTTCTAATTTGTACCATATTGTTTCATTATATAGCGTCTTGTACACACATTGCCTTCATATGCTTCCATCTAGTACATGCCATGTGTCAAAGTAAAACATTATAAGAACTTAACATTTTATTGACATGAAATTTTATTAGTTTTGCAAGTAGGTTTATTTTAATTTTGTAGATATATATTTACATATTTATGCCCTATGAATAAAATGCATTATTTGGAAATGTGAAAAAGTGTGAAGGTAGATTTGATCACTTCTTTGGATTGTGTTTACATGGAACTCAATACGTTGGTTGATAAATTATCAAAAAACATGGACTCTAAAGTTTAGGACTTCAAGCTAGATTATTCTACTTGAGTTTAGAAATGGTTTTCTTGTCAACATTTTTTCTAAGTTAATTTGTTTTATTGGATTAGTTTATATGTATCATATGTAATAGTTTTCTATTATATGTAATAGTTTAGTTTAAAAAATTTTGGGATTAGTTTATACATGTATTAAATATGTTTTATATGTAATATGCAAAGTCATCTCATATATGCCTCCCAAACATAGGTCGTTGTGGTGTGGAGATGTTTCCTATGCATGGTCAGGCTCATGATAGATAGCGTACCCCAACAAGGGTGTGTGCTCCACTCATAGATCCTGACTTTGACATGAGTTGGAGAGTCAGAGTGACCCAAGTAGCTTACAAAATATCAAAAATAAAATACTTGGATTGCAATGAAACTACAATTATATCGAGGATCTCGTTGCAAGATTTCCAACGATGCAAATGACACCTCAATTTGAGTTTGTATGCAAAAGTTATTGCAAGTAAACGTTTAGGTCAAACTAGGCAAAAGTCAAAGTCAAAGTCAACATTTTTCCATGTGGTCGGCCATACAGATGACACATGGAAGCAAAGTCAGTAGGCCTAGTGGGACCCATAGAGCTAATATGGCATCCCAGTCAACAAACCAGGTGGACCCACAAGCAAGTGATGTGGCAGCGCTACAAACCAACACATGGCAAGTAGGTGACAGAAGTGACATATGATGTGGACCAATGAGATCTTGCCACATGGCTCAATTGAATGGTGCCACATTGCACCTCAAATTAGGCTCAATAAGCCTTGGCATGGTGCAACCTTCATTTTTGTCTTATTCTCACGGTTTGGGGAGTCGTTACAATATGGACATACATATACCATATATTATATGGTTTGAAAACTATATTAAAACCAAAATTGGGCTTTAAAAGAATATTAAAAAGAAAATTGTGAGTCCATGGGTTTTGAAGCCAAAACCTCTCCAATAACAAGTAATTTAATATAACTATGTCAACCACACACTTTGTCTTATTCACCCTCACACTTTGTTATAAAATGTCATTCAAATGGTTCAAAGTGAACCATGGAGAATACATGAGAGATGAGGGCACAAGTAGGAAAATGAAGAATATTCTAGGGGTATTTTCAAAGCATATGTTAGTGAATACTCCCAAGAAAATTTTCTATGAGGAAACTTTAAGAATGCCTGGGGGGAAAAAATTTAAGCTGTTAGAAATATGTTGATTTTATACTCAAACGAACCAGTTTTTCACCAAGAGTCTGATGGTGTAGATGGTTTTCTGATATGATCAACAAATTTTTAGGAGCATAATGTGACAGTTGAACTTTGACGTAGGAATCCACATGGAATCTAAAGATTCCTTAGATGCCCAAAATTATCAGTTTCAGAACCATGCCAACTTTATACTCATTTTTCTCAATTTTTGCAAGAAACGTGATGGTGTGATCAGTTTCTTCATATGAGCAGAAAATTTTCATTCAACCCGCAAAAAGGAATCTTTGAGATTCCCGAGGAGCCCAAATTTGACCGCATCAGTAACGGGTCAAGTTTACAGTCAGATTTCACGATTTTTCATTAGGAATTCAATTGTGTTGTCCATTTCTTTAGAAAAGGTGCTCATTTTCAGGCCATCCCCAGAAATGGAGGTATAAGATGCACTGATGCCATGTCTCACTTTTATTTTTGCAGAGCTGATGATTAGATGTTAAGATCCTTATTTTCCATTTTGTTGGAGCATCCTTGTAGGCCACTTCATGTGAGAGTTTTATATTTTTTCATGCTGAGGAGAGCTTATATGAGTGAGAGTTCTTATAGGAGAACATCTCATGGAGAGACATGCCACTCTAGTTAAGAAAGTTCTTCCTTGTATTGACAAAGAATACATCGTGTACTCATCATCATCTTGTAGAATTTAATGAAGTGACATTCCCACTCTTAACACTGGGCCCATAGACATAACCCACATTGGGTGAACTATGTTATCAATTTGTATGTGTTCTTTGATTTGATGATTTCCTTTATGTTTCCTCTTCTTTAGAGTATGCACATGTGGTTTTTCATACTCTTTCACATGTAATTCTGCTAACATCACAAAAGTAAAAGATCTTGGTTAATTCTAATATTTGAGAGAATCTAGATCATAGGGGTAGTATGTTGTAAATACTGCATCAAATTGTGTTATAAAACTTCAATAAGTAGTATGGCATTCAGGGTTTCAGCAGTTTGACATGATGTAAATGTTGCATTGAGCTGTGTTATAAAGCTCCATGGGAAACATGTGTTTTTTGGCTACAAGCATCATTAAACACCAAGGATGGTGTTTCACCAAAGGGGAGGGGTTTTGAACAACCTCTGGTTGATTTTCTATACAAATAAAACAAGACCAAGGACATGGGACACATATTCCAAGTTGAATGTTGGGCAAACACTTTAGCGGGCATCACTTGTGATTAATTAATGGCTATGGAAATTGGAAAATGTATTGGCAAAGGAAAAGAGGCAATAATTGTAATTTAATTATGAAAATAAAAGAAAATAGGAGAAAATGAAGGTGAAAAGACACAAATTTGCATGAAAAGCAAATTAGAGGAAAATGAATAAAAATGAGACATCAATAATAAAAAGGCATAAGAGAATAAGTTGCTAGATTTTGTGGGGTTTTGAGTTTAGCTCTTGTTCATTTTCTCTCATACTCTTGCACACTTAGATCATTCTTGGAGCACTCTCGCATTCACTTTGATTGGAGAAATAAAACAAAGGAAAGCAAGGGAGCGCAATGGGAAAGTTGGATCAACATCTACAATAGGGGTAATTTGCAAGTAACAGGTTGCATGTGTGATTTCCTTGATTAGTTTTGGATGCATGGTATATGCATGTGGTTCCTTAGTTATGTGTTTTCATTGGCATGGAGATTTGCCTAAATTACTATGATAGTGGTTTTAACCTTTCCTTACCATTTATAGGATAGCCATGGTGTAATGGGTTCCCCATTCTTAGATTTTCTGATTGGTTCTCAAGTTCCCTATGGTTAAGGTTGGAATAAACACTATGGAGCCATGGATCAACTTGGGTTTCCTTGGAGTCTTTGGGCTGAGTTACTAGTCTCTGGAGCCTTAGGGATGGGACAAATGATCTGTTGGTCTAGAACAACTTAGGTTCCCTAGAGGTTGTGGGTTGAGTTAATTGTTCCTAAAGCCTTGGACAACTTGGGTAGAGACTGATTTGGTTGATTTTAGTGAATTCTGGACCCATAGGTGAGATCACTATGTGTTGAGGGTTTTCGTGGTTTGGTCTCCAGAATTTTGTTTTGGTTTAACCCATATGACCCCACATTCATGCTTGGAATATGACACAGGGATGAATGGCTAAAAGAGAGATTTGAGTCAGCCCAATCTATAGAATTTTCTCTACAAATCAGCTAGCTCACTGACATCATGTAGAAATTTCACCTACAAATCAAACTAATATATGCAATGTACTAAAGCATAATACTAGATCTACATTTACCATAAACTTTGTCGAAGTTAATCAACCATGAGCAACATCAAGCATGAACACACATAACTGATAAGAAAGAATCAATCACACATAACACAGAATATATCACTGGGGAAAGTACCAGCATAAAACCCCAACTCTTTATTATCAATCAAGTGGAAATATAGTTTGGATTACACAAAGCCTTAGCTCGGAAGCTATCCAGCTCTCAGTATAATCCCTCTGCTACTCATATATAGTCAAAGGCTTCTCACAAACCTTCTCCTCTACCCTCCAAGCCTCCTATCTATATGCACAATTTTTCCTGGGTCCTCCAGCTGCAACTTGTGTGATTCTCACCTCACACACAACACTGACCTCTGAAATAACTGCACAAACCTGAAGGAGATAAATCCTCATCATGGATGAGCTTCCTTTATAGGAAAAATATTCATCCCAACTAATAGTACATTATCCCTTCTCTGATCTCAACTAGGTCTCTGTCTGAACTGACATGCATCAGTTATCCATGAGGGAATGCTCAGTTATCTAAAATAATAGTTGTCACATGCATGCAAGCATTAACACACTATATTTCATTATTTTAACAACTTGTTAAAATAATCTAACTAGACTTGACTAAGTTAAACTAATTCAATCGATTCTCCCATTATAGAATTGAACCTTATCTCCTTTAATTAAGGGATAAATTCCTAAATCAAGGGAGAAAATAATTGCATGATCTCACAAAGACATCAAGTTTAATTTTCCATAATTAATTAACTCATGCAGATTAATTAATTAATATTTTAAACTGTTGTTAAGACCAAATTCATTTTTACTTCCTATAGTTAGACCAGGGACTGCTAAAAATAGGAAGGGACCAAGAAATGCTATTTTTGAAGATTCTATTTTTAGAAGTTTCACCTCTCACCCAAGGTGGCCAAAATGCTCATTCGCCAAACTGCGATTTTTAAAAGTGCTATTTTTAGTAGTTCTATTTTTAGCACTTTCTAAATTTAGCATTTATTGTTGCACACTTTTCAACAATGGTGGCCAAATGCGCACAAATATTCAAAGGAGTATTGTAGGGCATGTGATGCCTGTCAAAGGACCCGGAAGCTGTCGCGATTGGATGAATTTCCTCTGAACCCGCAAGTATCGTTACAGGCATTCAATAAATGGGCAATAGATTTGGTGAGACCTATTCATCCACTAGGAAGGAAGGCAAGAGCGTGCTACATCATCATGGCAACAAAATACTTGACCAAGTGGGCTGAGGTGCAACCCGTGAAGGATTGCAGCGCAGCAACAACTGCAAAGTTTATACTTTAGTACATTTTGTCTAGGTTTAGTTGTCCCAATATTTTGATGAGCGACAGGGGTTCGCATTTCCTAAATGAAACAATCACTGCTATACTAGAATAATTCTAGATGTATCATCAGAAATATAAGCCATACCATCTCCAAGCAAATGGAACAGTTGAAGCTTTCAATAATATCCTAGAGAATTCCTTGATGGAGATTTGTAATGTGAATAGGAGCGATTGGGATGTGCGCATACCATTTGTTCTTTGGGCATATAGAACTACATGTAATAAGTTGACTAGACAGACACCATTTCGACTGGTTTATGGACAAGAAGTGGTGATGCCAATGGAGTACATAGTGCCCAGTTTAAGGATTGTTACAGTCACAGAGATGGAAAATCAAGATATAATGGAAGAACGCCTCACGCAGATACTTGAGTTAGAAGAAGATCGAATCTTGGCAGGTTTTCATTAGCAGGTGCAGAAGGCTCAAGAAAAAGCATGGAATGATTGCCACATTAAGCAGTGCACCTTTAAAAATGGAGATTTAGTGTTGACGTATGATGGCAAGTTTACTAAGTTTCCAGGAATGTTTCAGATGCATTGGCTGGGACCATACATCATCAAGGAGATTACGAATGGATGTGCAGTTCAGCTTGTGAAGCTGAACGGGGAGCTATTTCCAGGAAGAATCGATGGGAGGCGATTGAAGTTGTATAGGGGCGATCCCGCCTATGCATGATGACTATATGGACGTAGTACAATCTTAGTACTTTAGGTAGTTGGAAGGAAGTATATGACTATAAACCATTCTACTAGGAGAAAAGTTTGGCGAAGAGATTAGGCTGCATGATAGTTAGGAGAAAGGTGCAGATGGGAGCTATGACAAAGGAATTGCGCTAGCAAGGTGGGTCCCATGCAGCTTGGCCAGAAAGTGACCATTGGAAGCATTGTAGATGATTGGATGGTTATTTTTCTGTTAAAGGGAGTGGGGATAAGAATTTAAGGAGCATATCTTTGGAAATATGCCACCAAAAGAGCATTAATGAGGGAGATCTAGAGGGAATCGATAGATTTAATTCAAAAAGGGATATAAATACAAAATCTTGCTCCACATTTAGACACTTTGATTCCAGAGAGATTTTCTTGAGATTTTGCGCCTAAGTGTGAGCATAGACAAGTGTTATATGTTTGGACAAGATTGGCAAGAGGTAGAGAGGGAGTTTTTGCAGAAGGGGCTTGGGTTTGAGGGAGATTTGTCCGAGTGGAAAAAGAAACTCTTCTGAGAGAGCCTTGACAAGATGAGTACAACACCACTAGTCCCTACCACAACGCCTAGGTCGCTGAGGCCAAAACCTATTGCCTCCTCGTCAGGAGAGAAAAAGCAGAAGAAGCTACAGCAAGCCCCGATTCGGCAATTATTGTGCAAAAACCCAACTGAGATTCGACAGAAGGGTCATAGGGATAAAAATAAGCAGTTGACGATGATGCAAACTTAAACAAGAACATGACAACTTACGGATATAATCATAAACATAGAGATGCAACATAAAAACACTTCATTTATTTAATAGAAAAATATTGAACTATGCTTACAAAAAGAATGGAAATAAGATAGCTTGGGCGATGGTAGCTTATATCTGAGAAGAGATGTGGCGGCTACATGCCTATGAACTGAGTTACAATGAGGCTCAAGGGCCTATTTATTATTGGAAACATGAGAAAACCCTAAATAACCAAAACCCTAACCCCAGGAGATGTAACACCAAGAGTTTGTGGGCCATGTTGGGGTTAGTTGGGCAACCAACCTCCCAGGGTCGTAACTTGGTCATATTATCTTCTTTTGGTGCGCACAATACCTTATTGGAAAGGTCTCTTTAAGTAATACAGGTTTTACCGCAATCCTTTACTTACGGCTATGAGCTTGCCGTGGACCCCAAAAAGACATCATTTAGGGGTTCAAAACTGCTCCTGAAGTCCAGGACCTGAAAAACTGCTAAAAATAGTAAATGATGAAACGAACAAGGAAACAAATGAAACTGACTAGGGGTTCTAGGTGGAATAGGCGGGTGGCCACCAATATCCACTTGGATCATTCCTCCCCCCTTAGGAATTAATGGTCCCCATTGCGTGCATAACCTCCATGAGGTGAGGAAATTTCTGTTGAACATGGTCCCTCGTGAACCACTTGCCCTAGTGAAGGAGTTGGCCTGCTTTGAAAACTCGATATAGCTGTATCCTCTATTGGCGAGTGTTATTGAGCTATGTGTCCATGATCTGATCAGTTGTGGCCTGTTCCATGCAGTCTGGGTTGAGCTCTGTTGGTGTGAGTTGTTATGCAATGTTAGATGTGCCCAACAATGGTGAAAAATATGGTCGAAGGTGATCTACATTGAACACTGGGTGTAGACCAAGGAACGGTGGGATGCTGAGCTCAAAGACATTGTAACTGACAACCTTGGTGATGGTGTATTGCCCATATCAAAGCGGGCGAAGCTTTTGGTGGTGTCCAACAAGGTGCTCCTTCTGCAAATGTAGCCAAACTTTATCACCCACTTGGAACTTGTGTGACACTCGATGTTGATCATGGCACTGCTTGTACTTAGCATTGGCTTGGTCTAATATATCATGGACCTATTGGCAGATTTGTTGAATGCACTTAATGAAGTTGTTAGCCCTTTCAACTTCGAACTTAACGTGAGCCAAATCTACCTGAGTGGTTGCAAATGGTATGGCCACATCAATGGGGCATAATGGTTGAAATCCCAGCCCTACCTGAAAGGGGTTGTGGTCTTTTGAGTTGTGGAGAGCTTTGTTGTAGCTGTGTTGGATATATGGGAGACTTTCATCCCACATGCGTGGATTCTTCGAGTTGTACATACGGAGAATGTGTACGATCATCCTGTTGAGAACTCTGTTTGGCCATCAGTTTGGGGATGGAAAGCCATGGAATTAGTAAGTTTTGTATCCAGCATCAACCAGAGACTTGACCAAAATGCACTCAAGAATATGTTATCCCAATCTGAGACAATGGGCTGTGGGATCCCAAAGTGTACCCATACTCGCTCAAATAAGAGCTTAGCAGTGGCCTCTACTGTGATACTCTTCTTGCAGGCCGCCATGATGGCCATCTTAGAGAAGTTGTCGACGACCTTGAAAATGCAATCGTTGTCGTGCTTAGTAGAAGGAAGGCCAAACATGTAATCCATGGAGACATATTCCCAAAGCTGGTTAGGAGTAGGTAGAGAAGTATACAGGCCTTGCTTCTTGATGGTTGGTTTGGAAATGGCTCAAGCAGTGTAGGATCTAATGTACTTCCCAACATCTTGACGAAGTTTCAGCCAATAAAAATACTTGTGCAATACCGTCACTATTTTCTCTACTCCGAAATGTCCAGCGACCCAATTGTAGTGCACCTCCCAAATCCTCTTGGCACACTCACTTGAAGGAACACAAATGTGTCCTAGGTGGCATAATAGTGCACCCTATAGGTAAAAATTTGGAACTTGCTTCCCTTCTAGGAGTGTCTTGTATATGTTGTCGAATTCTGGATCGCTCTTGTAAAGATGCCGCCACCCCGATGTCTCGTGCCCACAGGAGTTGAGCACAGTGATCAGCACCATGACCTGTAGTCGGTTGAGAAAATTAGCAACATTATTGGTGCTACCCTTCTTATACTTAATTTTCAAATGGAATTGTTGAAAATAGGTAGACCATATCTGATGGTGATCATTCTACAACTTCCCTTGTGTCTATATGAACTATATAGGTCAATGGTCTGTGTGGATGATCGTTTCCTTTCCTAGAATGTAATGCTTCCATTGACAGCAGACCTGCACAATGGAATACATTTCTTTGTCATAAATGGGGTACTTTTAGATTGTGTTTGAAAGTGTCTCACTATGGTAAGCCACATGATGTCCATGTTGAGTAAGAACCACACCAATAGCATAGTCGAAGGAATTTATCTCAATCTCGAATGGTTGTTGCAGGTCTGGTAATGTGAACACTGGCGAAGAATAGAGGCAATTCTTCAACTCAAATAACGCTTGTTGTTGGGTTTCCGACTAAAAAAAATTTTCTTTCGCTCCGCCCTTGGTGACTTGACTTAAAGGCCAAGTGATATGAGAGAACCCCAACATGAACCTACAGTAGAAATTGACAAGACCCAAAAGGTTGCGGAGCTCTGTTAGATTGGTGGGGCTGGCCAATCCCGAATGACTTGTGCCTTCAATGGGTCCACATGTACACCCTGCTCATTAATGATGTACCCTAGATATTGAACTTGGGTTAGGCCAAAGGTGAATTTCTCCAAGTTAGCACATAACTCGTGTTGGCGCAGGATTTGAAGGGTCGAATATGGTGAAGGTGCTCTTCCCAACTTTGGCTAAAAATCAAGATGTCATCTAAATACACCACCATGAATGCATTAGTGAAGGTTCACAAGGTGTCATCCATTAGTCTCATGAAGGTTGCAAGGACATTATTCAATCCGAATGGCATGGCCAACCATTCGAAAAGGCCCTCCTTGGATTTCAAGGAAGTCTTCCACACATCAGATGGTTTGATAGGAACTTGGTGATAACCTGACTTCAAGTTAGTCTTACTGAAATATTTGGCCCCCTTGAGTTGGTCCAGATGGTCATCAATCCACGGGATTAGGTATCTATTCCAAACAGTGATCTTGTTCAGCACTCGATAGTCAATACAGGCCTCTAAGCCCCATCCTTCTTTTGTACCAATATAATCGAGCTCCCACAAGGTGATGAGCTTGGTCTGATGTGCCCTTTCTACAATAGTTATTTAATATACCTCTTGATCTCATGGTTGTCCAGAACAGAGTATCAATAGATTAGTCCATTGGGCAGCGACGCTCCTGGGGTCAGATCGATGGATTTCTTGACTTGACAGTGCAACGATACGCCTATGGGTGAGACGAAAATATCCCTATACTCTGTCACAACCTTGTCCATCTGTTGCTTTTGTACAGAGGAGCCCTGCCTGGAAGTCATGGCCACAATTTTCTTCTTTCCATGGGGGAAAATCATAAGGAAAACAAATTTCCTGGTCTGGGAAATGATCTTACTGCATTGCTTTGCAATGATCAAAGAGATGGCAGTAAGTGGGGCTACCTTCAGTATCCTATAAAACTTATTAGCTAATTAGTAATCACTGAGAGAGGTCTAGACTCATTTACAACATGTCACTACCACAAGTATGGTTGTCCTAACAATACATCACAAACTTCAAGAGGATCAACGTCACACACTACCTCATCCTGAAGGGCTTGATGCTGTAGGGAAGGCGACACTCTTGGTTGACACGAAGATCTCGTCTTTAGTGAAGCCACCCGATGGCATATGACTGTGGATATGTTATAGTATTTAGGCCCAATTGCTTCACGACCTCTGCTGAAATGAGGTTCTTTTGGCTCCCGCTATCGACAATTAACTGCAACGGAGAACCCTTCACCCAAATTTGTGAGTGGAAGAGGCGTTCCCCCTCCTTTGGATCTTCTAGCTCAATATTCTTGATCTTGATGGTGGCCATGATGGCATTGGGCTCCACATCAATGATCTAATTCCCTTTGTCAGTTTCCTTATCGGTTTTTGATTCAGAGTCGGAACCTATGTCTGATTCAGAAGCCTTCAGCTCGGCTACCGGTGACTACTTGTCCCAACAGTCACTTGTATTGTGAATGGAGCTCTTATGGAACTCACACCATTTTCCCGTGTCCTTCTTCGTCTTCGGGGTGTTGTTTTTTGCTTGTTGTAGGTTTTAACCCCGTACAGAAATTACCTGCATACGAATTCTAAAACATAGAAAATAAACAATGAGAGAGCATAACACATATACATAGAGATTTTCTCGTGGATCCCAAAACTGGGACTACCAGCTTGATTTTTCATCATATTCCTTTCAATGTTACAATACATATTTATACATGCCAAAGCATCCAATACCATGGACCGAAAACCATTGCATCCAAAACCATGTGCAAAAATCATGCACAAAACCATAGGTAGGTCTGCCCAACCTAATATAGGGTCCAAAAACAAAATTTTCCGGATTGCTGCCCCGGACCCCATAGAGGGGGATTACTTGCACCCCTCAAACCCCCTGTCACCCCCCTCGCTACACAATCAACACAACGAGGGGGAGCTTCGCCCCCTATGGGGTTAACTACGTGGGCTAGTCGTGGAAAGAATATAACACAACCCAACACTTGCGGCTTTGACGGGCTGTCCTAAGTAGCGCCGCCTTGGCTTGGTCCTTTGTTCTATGGTTTGGGGGCACCTTTTCCTTGCTTTGGAAAAGTTGTTCTTATTCTGTTTAACCTTCTGCTCAATCTTGATAGCATAACGATACGTTGTGCGGAGCGAGAAAATGTCTAGGAACTCCATCTCGTCCTGGATGTACTTGTGTAGACAACCGTCGTACTTGACCTCCAAATGCTGCTTAGTATCCTTGATACCTAGCTTTGTGCGAAGGGTATGGAAAGTATTTGTGAACTATGGCACATCTTGGTCCCTTCCTTGCTATAGAGTGGTCCACTTTATGTATTTTTCTTCATAGCTCCTGACAAGGTAAGATTGTCCCTTGATGGTGTCTCGAAAAGAATTCCAAGGGGGTGCGTCTAAAAACAACGAGGGTTCACTCTTGTCCTTTTGTTCACAGTAGGTTTCCCACCCATCCTTGATGTGTGGGGTGGCTTTAAGAAGTGCAAAACTAATATTTTCCCGATTGGAAAAGTCATGAACTGAAAAATATCCTTCGAATAGATTTAACCATTTATCTACGACGTGCATCTATTAGGCCTTCGAATATGGGAATATCGAAGTTAACTTGTAACTTAAAAGGAGTGGTGCCTCCAAAGTGGCTGCTAGATGAAGATGCATCTCCTGTGGTTAGTTGTCGAAGGATCTGAGCAAAGTTATCCATTATCACGTCCCTCTATTGCTCGAGGGTTTCCTCGAGCAACATTTTGAAAGGATCTCCTGCCCCCTCGCCTTTCTTTTCTTCCGCCATGGGAGGTCATCGGGTTTTGCGAGGCTGATCTTGCAATGGTTCAACCAGATCAAGCCCTAACTCCTTATACCCTGACCTTATTGGGGACATGCAAATAAAAACAGAGAAAGAGCAGACTGTTGTGATACGACTGATCCGAACTTAAACAAGAATGCAAAAACTTACAGACATAATAATAAACACAGAGATGCAGTAGAAAAACACTTCATTTCGTTAATAGAAAAATACTAAACTATGCTTACATACAAAATGGAAATAAGATAGCTCGAGTGATGGTAGCTTATCTCTGAGAAGAGATGTGGCGGCTACATGCCTCTGAACTATCTTACAATGAGGATCAAAGGCAATGAGGATCAAGGGCCTATTTATTATTGGAAAACATGAGAAAACCCTAAACAACCAAAACCTCAACCCCAGGAGATGTAACACCAAGAGTTTGTGGGCCATGTTGGGGTTAGTTGGGAAGCCAACTTCTTAGGGTCGACCCTTGGTCATATTATCTTCGTTTGGTGCGTGCGATACATTATTGGAAAGGTATCTTTGAGTACTACAGGTTTCGCTGCAAGCCCTTGCATATGGAAAAAAAAAATCATTTAGGGGGGTCAAAATTGTTCCAAAAGTTCAAGGCCCGAACAAACTGCTAAAAATAGTAAATGATGAAATGAACAAGGAAACATATGAAACTGACTAGGGGGTCTCGGTGGAACAGGCAGGTGGCCACCAATATCCACCCAGATCAGATGGAACCCTAGGACTTGGATGAAGAAGAGCTGACTATGGGGATTGAAAATATCAACACGGAGGATGCAGTGCCAATTACTCGACTACCGTCATATCTACCCTCTAGGAAATCAACTGCCAAAGTCATTAAGGATCTTGACTCATTGAAATACAATATATTCACGCCATTGCTGCCGAAGGAAATACCTATTGAGGGTGACTTGTTGGCCCGGGTACCATTTCTAAAGATGGAGGATTGGGATTTGGGCGATCATGAGAAGTTTCCATAGTTAGAACCCAATAAAATATTAAAATCAATCTAGTACGAGGAGGCAGGCGTCACAAGGCTTGAACCATTGAAGTGGGTGACCGGTATTGAGCGCGCAGGGTTGCTCAACATGTTGTATGTCCTGCATTTTAATGCAACATCATTAATACCATCCATGTGCGTCAATTATTGGTGATGGTTCATAATGGGTGCCTCTGGTTGGGAGGGCCCATCCCTATGGACAATATGTTGGTCCATTGAATCACAATGGTACCTTATTAGGGCGCAAAACCCGCATACGCTTTTGTGGGGAAGTCACAGGAGAAAAAGATCATGGATCAAATGAAGTGTGACTTCAGGTTGGTGAAGAAGTCGTGAGGCTACGACATTAGCTCTATATTGGATGGAGTTGTGCGGTTTGATGCACATAGTTTGGCAGGAAAAATAATGCGGAGCTATTGTGTCGATGAAGTGCCGACACCAGTGGTATCCTTAGCTGTGCAGTGCAACCAGGGGATCCAATTTAATTGGGAAAAGTACGTCTGCCAGGAATTCTTGGATGATTGTCGCGAAGCCCAGGAGGACAGAAAAGCGTTCCATTACGCCCGGTTACTGTTATTGATTGCGCTGGTGGCTTGGAGGACGTCTGAGGATTCCCAATTCCCAATGTCGGATCCAGACTTGTGTGAGGTTGCAAAATTTGCCTCACTGTGGGCGACGAAGGACCCTGATCGTATCATTGAAACCAAGATGTTCTGGGTCCTGCTTGAATCAGAGTTGCGTATGGTGGTCAAACACCGACCACAGTTGTCACCCAGTATACATGCGCAATACAAAAATATAGTAGGCTTCAAAGCAAATTTTCATAATTTATCCATACGCGCGAAGAAGGATGCCACAGGAGCATGGCACAAGTTGCTGTATTTAGTCCCGGAGGATGATATGTGGTTCATCAGCCGATGGCCAAGCAATTGGATCACCCCATATGGCAAAGCCGCAGGAAAAAGTAAGGCCGCATAAGTAGAAACAGGGAAAACAACAGTTGCAACAGAGGCTATGAAATACAAAGAGAAAGAAGCACAAAAGGCTTCTAAGAAAGAGAAAGAAGCACAGAAGGCTTCTAAGAAAGAGAAGGAAGTGCATAAGGAAAAAGATGTGTAGGTAGCAACAACGCAGGTCACCATTGACCTTGATGAGTTGGATATAGAGCGTGCAGATGTTGAGGTTGAAATCGTAGACGAAGAGGAAGGGGGTGCAGACCCCTATGGTGGATTGGAGGACTTAGAGTCCACCTTCAGACTCAGGAAGAGATAGAAGCGTAGTTCGACGGGACCATGCAAGAAATAGAAGTGTGATAAGTCTGCGAGTACTATGCCATTGGTCCTCACAGAGGCTCACAGAGGGGGACCTTGATGAGATAGGTGATGTTGTCTGCTCCGTCACTGAAAACATATGGGGACACATCGAGGACCAGTACCACCAGTTATTGGAAAAAGTACAACAGGGCCTGAAGGAATTGCAAGTCCAAATAGGAGTGATCCAGGCAAGTGTGGGACAAGCGAGTGTGGGTCAACCAAGCCGAGTTAGCCGAGCAGGACATCAAAGGAAAAATTGACTTTAGACCTCCGCACAGTGATGATGCCAGAAGGTTCCTTGCATGTCGAAACAGTTGAGGATCGGGCCAGGCATATGACCAACATGAGTATCAACCCTGCAACACTCCCTATCCAGACCTTGCACGAGTTGCACCAAGGAATTTTATACGAACTCTGTGTCCGAGAGAAAAGAACTATGTTGATTATCGACGAAGTAAAGACTAATAATCAACAACTGTTTGTAAAAAAAGTGTAGGCCTTGCAGGCATGTGGCGAGGAAACCCTAGAGGAAACCCTTACCCAAGTGTGTAATGAGATCCCTGAGCTCCAAATTCCAGCCGAGGTGGCCTTTGCGGAGAAAATTCATAAGTTAAGTGCTGTAGTGAAGGAATCTAAAAGGTTCAATTTGATCTGGAACTACAAATTTTAGAGCTTCAACTGAAGCTGCAACTAACCACACCTCCAGAGGTCAGAGAGCAGCACGAAGCTACCATTAAAGCAGATATGACAACTCTATCTACTGCAGTTAAGGACTGCAACCAATTATTTGAGCAAACAATGGAAATGTGGGCCTCACTGTAGGAGGACCCACACTTGCAGACGATTGAAGATGATATTTGTGAAAAGCAACTACAATTTGATGAGATCAGGGCGACAATGCAGACCTTAGCACCTGGCAAATGTTCACTTGACTCCAAGAAGGGAAATTCATACAGACTCAGATTGATGAGCTATGTCAGAGGCTGCTATTGTTTCCACAATGATGCAACCATGGGCCGACAAAGCAAGCCAACTGTCGCAGAATGTCCAAAGCAAGTTAAAAGCCCTTTAGTAGACACAGAGGACCATGGGCCTTGCAGTTGAAGGTCCAACGACGGATAAATTGGTCGAAGAAGTTCACCAGGCCACCGCACAGGGAATAATATATGTTCAAGCGTTGAAGATCCAATTCAATGCCTTGCAAGCAAAGGTTGAGGCAACACCAATAGAGTGACTCGGGACGAGTCATGAATTTGTGTTGGGGGCCTATTGGGACAGGGTCCCTTGGATCAGATTTTGCTAAGATATTGTAATGTCTCCGCAGTTTGAGGAGAGGAGCATGAATAACACCAGTCAATAGGACTCAAAGGGGCTTTAGGAAGGTCATAGCCCCTTAGTTTGTTAAAGTCAAGTTGTTTTGAGACCCACCCATGGTTCGCGAAACATGGTATTATAATGAAGGAAGAATATAAAGGAAGTCATAGAAGAGTCATAGCTAAGATATAAGAAGTACATGAGTTAAGTCTGAATTTTTCTACTCTGTACTTGGGCAAAGGGGAAGGCTCCTGCAGTTATGTGCGTAGAGACCTTGGTAAGTCCGTATGCAAGTGTGTAGGCCCCTGCAGCTGTGTGCATAAGGTTGGAAGGGGTTGTAACTGAAAATCTAAAGTATAATAAATCTGTTATCTATTGTTTACTGTAAATTATGGGTTTCAAGGGTTAGGGCTCACGAAGGTCAAGATAAAGCCCTAGATTTGCATAAAACACATCACATAGCCTTCTGGATGCAAAAACCTGGTTCTAGCATCCCCCAATACTACCTCGGGAGAGATTGCAGCATGCGCTACACGAGTTGTTGCCAAAAGGGCCAGTAGTGTAGGGTTTTGTTGGTTAGTGTAGCTAACTTCGAACATGGGTCCAAGCCCTCTCCAACTAATAGGTAACGAATTGGAGTCTAATAGAATGCATATGATCAACTGGTGAGTATTGAATTGGTACGATGGCTGCTTGTGGATAAGAGAATGTGTATTGCACTAGAGGAACATATTGAAGGGGATGTGATTCAAACAATTAATGTTAATATGCCCTCTTTTGGAAATTTTGGTGTTTTGGCTTGATCGTAGCTATTTATTCTACCTATAATAGATCAGGGGTGAACAATCAACGCACGTGGACAAATGTGATTGTGTGATAGTCAAACTAAAAAATGAACTCACTGAGTCTATTTCGAATGGTGAATTAAGGTGCGATTAAGGACTTATGTGCATGGATCTAGAGCTATTGGAGACAAAGTGCAATTTTAATTGACTAATGGAATGGTGCGATGTCTATTGACAACTAGTGTGACTATTTTGAGTGTGAATGGAGTCAAAGCATAGTGGTTGTAATCTGAAGTTCAATGACAAAGTGTTGGTTTGATCTGAACCTGAAATTGCATGTTGTATGCATTAAAGAAGTTGTGGGCACCTGTAGCAGACAGAGGATCAAAATATTGGTTGAATGTTGAGGATGATAGTTAAGTTGTTGTATGATTGGGTGTATTGAAAAGTGTGATCTGACAGGTAGTGGCAGCCTGTAGAAGAGTGTGCTTCAGAGGCCAATGGATACTCCCCTGTAGAGTGTGATTTGGTGGATAAATCAAATCTCGTGTTGAAAATAAAGAAGTAGGTTGTTATTCAAAGACCATGGCAAAGTATGAGCATATGGTTGTTAAGCTAACAAAGTTGTTTTTGCAGGAGTATATTGTTGGTGCTAGACTAGTGTTGCTACGGTAAAACGTGAATGTAACTATACCTTTGTGAATGACAAAGTATTGATAATCTAATGTTGTGTTGCGGGTTGAGTTTAGTGGCATAATTACATTTTTGTAGTCGTTAGGGATTGATCAATTTCATGGTTAACTGAGTAAGTTTGCTAATGAATGTTGTTGTCTCGTGTATTGGTAAGATTTGAGGTGTTGCTAGGGTTTGGCAATTTGATGACTTGTAAGTTGAGTGAGAGAGATTGATGCTAGGGTTTGACGAGGAGAGTGGTGTTGAGTTGATTGTGAGTGTGCATATTTGATTGTATGAGTAGAGTGTTTGCGGCATAATTTGTATTACAGATTAAGTTTGGTATACTGAGCTGAGAGTTATACATGGGTACAACGTGAAAATCTATGAAACAAGGCCTACAGTTGTTTAAGCTAAGAATAGTGGGCCCAATTTGAAAATGTATGAAGTATGTTCCACAAGAGTCCGAGGGTTGGGGCCTTCAGTGTGGCAAGTGGTGGCTTGCTCAGGGAGTGGTGGCTTCCTTCAGGTGGTGGCCTGAGAAACTATTGGAGGTAGGGGTCCGCAAAAGGTTGGGCCTTGTATAGTTGTGGAAGTGGTGGCTTGCTCAGGGAGTGGTGGCTTCCTTCATGTGGTGGCCTGTGAAACTATTAGAGGTAGGGGTTTGCAAAAGGTTGGGCTTTGTATAGTTGTGGAAGTGGTGGCTTCCGTCAAGTACTGGTCTAGAGTGAGTGGTTGCTCACGTGCATCACAATTTGGGGCTTGCATACTAGTGGTGGCTAATGTGTGACTTAAAGAAGAATTTGACATAAGAAGAAGAAGAAGAAGAAGAAGACAAGTAAAGTATAACGGTATTTCTCATAGAAGGCCTACAATTGTTTGAGTTGATAATAATGGCTCCAATTTGAAAATATATGAAATGTAGTCCACAAGAGTCAGAGGGTTGGGGCCTTCAATGTGGCAAGTGGTGGCTTTCTTAGGGAGTGGTAGCTTCCTTCGGGTGGTGACATGAGAAACTATTGGAGGTAGGGGCCTATAGTAGGTTGGGCCCTGCATAGTTGTGGAAGTGGTGGTTTTCGTCAAGTAGTGGCCCTGGAGCGAGTGGTTGCTCACATGCATCGCAAGCTGGAGCTTGTACACTAGTGACGAGCAATGTATGATGTAAAGAAGAATTTTGAATAATAATAAGAAGACAAATAAAGTACAATGGTTTTTCTCCTAAAAGGCCTACAATTGTTTGAATTGAGAATAGTGGGCCCAATCTAAAAATGTATGGAATGTGATCCACAAGAATAAGAGGGTTGGGACCTTCAATGTGGCAAGTGGTGGCTTACTCAAGGAGTGATGGTTTCCTTCATGTGGTGGTCTGAGAAACTATTGGAGGGAGGGGCCTGCAATAGGTTAAGCACTGCATAGTTGTGGAAGTGGTGGCTTCCATCAAATAGTGGCCTAGACCAAGTGGTTGCTCACATGCATCGCAAGTCATGACTTGCACATTGGTGGTGGCTAGTGTATGATACAAATATTTTTTTTGAATAATAGGAAGAAGACAAACAAAGTACAATGGGTTTTCTCTAGAAAGGGTTTCCACCTAACATCCAGTGCTCATGTGTTGATATGTTGCTCTTATGTTTATGTGCCTTCATGTTATATATGTTGCTCATATGATCTAGTTCATGCATGTATTATTTGTTGCTAAAGTCTTGTGATGCTCACTAATCAATTGAATGATGAATGATTTGTAAAGAAATGGTAAAAATGTGTAAAAGTTGATCCATCGACACAACACTTATTCACTCTCTCCCCTCTCTCTCATTATTGTCAAGCTGCCAATAAATTAAGAATATGATTTGTTATGTTTCTCACTAATAACTTAAATGATTAGAAATATTATTTATTCATTCATTCATTCTCATTCAATTTCTTAAAAATAAAACAAATTATTAATATATCTAACTTATTGAATATTAGATTATTTTTAACCTTACAATGCTAACTATTTTTTTATTATTAAAACTCACCCAAACTATTCCAACATACTACCATTTCAATTTCATATAATTAAAAACAAAATAAAAATTTAATATTAACCTGCCATAAAATCCTTGCCCTTTTTTTCGGAGGGAAACTGTTATTAATGCTCTTCTACATATTAAAAAAAAGCTCTTGATGAAAGAAATATTTGTTGAGAAGGAGATTTCCCGCCATTGTGATTTCCCGCCCTTTTCAGTCCATTGTTGGAACATGAATATGAAAATCCAACGACCAGAGACCACTTTCCCTTTTTTCTCCTTGCCAGGAAACAGGTCACGAGCGATGCCTTCTGCGACTTCCTCCTCCTCCGCCAGAACTCTGCGGCAAGCCTCGATCTCTTTGTTTTTCTCCCCAAAACCACCACCTGATCATGGCGTCCCCAACAGCCCTCCCAGTCCCACCACGCCCGACAACTCAGCCATGCCCGAATCCACCAGAGTCTGCACACCCCCAAGCGAACCCTCAGTTTTCAAAAGAAAGCAGCGGCAGCCGGACTCCAACTCCGAACCTCCCTCAAAGAAAAACAACCGTGCAATAATCGTCGATCCTGTCAAGCCCTCCCCGCCTCCCATGACCGATTACGAGTACCATCGCCAAGAAAATATTCGTCGAAATAACGAGTTTTTCAAAACCCTGGGAATTGTAACCCCCGGTGAACGCCCTCAGAAGCGCCCACCGCCACGTCCCAAGATCAAATCCCCACAGATTCCACAGCCCGCAGTTCCCCTAAGAAGAAGCACGCGCCGGTGCAGCTCTACAGAAATTGAAGCTCCATTAGAAGTCTTTGACGACGCTGAGGATAGAACCCTCGACCTGTCCACAGTTCAATACGACGATTCCTGCGTCCTCAAGTACATGTGTGCGGCCACGCCGGACGATAAGGCCTGCGGGTTTCCTAGCTCCGCCACGGCAACAACGGACCTCGTGGGTTTCCGACGTGTCGGTAAGGAATTGATGCAACCCGCGCTGACGAAGATTTACACAGTTGACGTGGCAGTCTTGGATGGCGGTTCGAGTGTCCTGCTGGCGGCCGGCGGCCACGCGGGTGGGATCTCTGTCTACGGAACCCGCGTTGAAGCAGCGGAAGCTTGTGAGGATGAAACTGAACAGCCGCTGATGACGTGGAAGGGGTGTAGGAGCTGGATATCTGGAGTGAGGCTTTTGAAACGGGGTTCAATGGTGCAGCTGCTATCCAGTTCCAATGATCGAGGGCTTGTGGTGTGGGATATCAGCAAAGAGCCCTCCAATTTGGCGGGCCAAGCTCCTCCAATTGTAGCAGAGGTGGACAATTTGCACTCCAGAGGCATTTTTGGGATGCAGGAATTCAATGGTAGAATTGCCACCGCTTCTAAGGATTCGTCGGTGGGGTTTTGCAGTTTGCGAGACTCCGGCATTGAAGTAGACAGGACCTTTTCTGGACATCACCGTGGGCCTATCAGAGGAATTTGCTTCAGGTGTGGTTTATTTTAAACTTTTTAGACCTATTTTAACCCTTCTTTCCAGTCCACTGTGAATATGTGTAGATCCTTTCGCTTAACTAACAGGCCCGAGGTGTAATAATTGCATCAAAATGCTCCAGAAATTGCAGTCTCAGCTCTTCGAAAATCATGATAGAAGTTGGAGTGTGAATATTAGATCCTTTCGCTTAACTAACAGGCCCGAGGTGTAATAATTGCATCAAAATGCTCCAGAAATTGCAGTCATGGCTCTTCGAAAATCATGATAGAAGTTGGAGTTAGGGATAGATCGCAACAAAACATAATCTTAGCGATCTATTTAGGCCGTCAATCGTAGCTGTAAATTGATGACCATTTGAGATTGTTCATTATTCCTTCAGTCAACAATACCCTTGAAAATCATGCTAGAACTTGTACTTGTGGACAGATCACAACATTAATAAAATCTTAGCGCACTGTTTGAGACTGTCAATCTTAACAGTAAGCTAATGACCCTTTGGCAGGATTCATTATTCCTTCAATCATCAAAACCCTCTGATTAATTATTTATCATAGTTGAGGGTGTTGTATAATAAATTTTTTAAACTACTGAGACTGTCTACTTTCTATGACCGTGCAAGAATGTTCAGTTATTTATCATAATGGCAGCTGTTGAATTATAATTTTTTTAAACTTAAGAGAATGCTTTCTCAGTGTGGCTATATATAAAGTATAAAGAGGACGGTGTATTATTCAGGTAACATATAGTAGATTTCGATTATTAGCATTATGAATTTTAGGTGGGCCTGCATTGCCCAAATATACAGTTATAGTTAGACATGTCAGGGGATTTAAACATGAGACTTCTGTTCTCAGATTTATTTTATATTTTCATGGACTTGTCAAGTGAAGTCTCAAACATTTTTTATTTTTTATTTTAAAATTCTACTTTATCTATTCAAAGTCTTTATTTATTTACCTATGAAGTATATTTTATTTGGTTTGTCTGAAGTTTAGTCCCATCAAGTTTCAGGTTCAAATCTAATGGGAGGGGTTGGGGATGGAGGTTATTATTGGGAAAATTAAACTATTCTACTGGATATTCAAGCTCAACCCAACTTGCACAATTTTGCACAATCTTGGTGATAACATTAACATCTCACTGATGAACAAATTGTTCTTCCATCCAATATTGAAGCTAGCCGTGATCTAAAACTCAACTTTATTTATTAAAAAAAACTTTATTCATTATCATTTTCTATCTGAGTATGAAAATTCCTATTGATTTGTTGAATCTGAACCGATACTGTAGGCCTACCTTAAATATTAGGCGTAGTCTAACTTATAGATGAAATAGCTTTTTTCACCGGAATTCATCAAAATCTGGCAATACAATTTCAAGATTTTTGTTGTTTAAAATACATTTTCGAATACATAAATGGATTTAGCACCCTGAAAAACTCATAGAGCATTCAAATTATGCGGATTAAACAATTTAAACTCAAGTTAAATCTGTCTGATTGATTAAAATTACCCAAGAAATATGATAAAAAACCATTTTATCTACGCCTAAATTTTATATAAAAACAAATTATACTTTGCCTGAATTTTATATAAAAATGACAAACCCCAATGGCATTCATTAAAATAATCAAGAATGCTGAGCATACATTTGATGAGGTTTCAAGAAATGATTCCATGTGGGCCTCGGCATGTATTTAGCTGCACACAACAGAGTTGAAACTTGAAAACTCTCATGACTCTTGCCATTACAGTTGTGTGAAGTACATTTTTATGTGTATTTCCAGGCAGAGAGCTTGGTGCTTTATTTCTGTTAATTGTAACTGTGTTCTGGATTTGCTTCAATGTGCTGCTTTGATTGTGGTAGGATTTCCATTACTACTCTTAATGGTATTTAATATCTGCAGAGATTTGGATATTTTGGCTGATTGTGGAGCCGACAATAGGATTTGTATCCTGGATCTTCGCCAGTCAAACTCCTGTACACTTACCATTGAATCTGACCACTATACTGGTGTGAATGTAGTGGAGTGGTGCCCATCTCAGGAACATCTGCTTTTGTCTGCAAGCAAAGACCCTGGAATACTTCTTTACGATGTTAGGAGTCCTGAAAAGCCCCTCTACAAGCTTCAGGGACATGTGGATTTAATGCTCAGGAAATGTTCTCAAATTTACAGGCCTGCATTTGTCGGCAATGGGATGACAGTTGCTACACCTGGGCAGGGATCAAGGGAGATCACTTTATACAGCACGAAAAATGGAAAGGCCATTAGCAGAGGGTTTGTTGGATATGATGCTAACCTGGTTATGTGTAATGTTAAAGATAAAGCCGAGTCTCAGAGAGTGTGGTTGGCAGGCAAGCAAATAACCCAGCTGTGTCCACTCTGGCGGACTGATTAAGAGGGTCCTGATGAATGCTGACACGTTTTGCAGTGTCACTCTGTTTGAAAAAGCCGTTGAAGTTCAAAGCCTGAATATCATCCTTGGCTGATTTTGAAATGCACAACTCTGAAAGCTTATACGTTTTTGGAGAAACAATGTTTCATAAACTGTTTCTTCTTCACCTGAACTCCCCTGGATTAAACACCATGAAAAATTGAAAACAAGCTTGATACCAGAAAAAAATCGAAACAAGCTTGAGATGTTTCATTTATTTTTCTGTTCTGAATGGTCATACCCTCTCAGTTGAAACAAAAGGGGCTGGCATCTATTTTTGTTTTCTTCAAAGTTAGTCAAAGCTTGGCCTCAAGTTTATGGTATCATCGTTGGCTTTTCTCGCCTTGGTTTCAGTTTCATTTTCCTCTCTTAAAATTCACAATTCTCATAGTATCATTGTTAGCTTTTCTGGACTGGGAAACGTTTTTGTACATTAAAAATATTATAAACTTAAAAATAATATACTATCTTTAAAATTAATTATAAATTTAATGTAATAATAAAAATTATTAATAAAATCAAAGAAATGGTAATTGAATTAATTGAATTTTTTTATTATACTACTGAATAGAAAAGATTTATATTTGATTTATATTAAAATAAAAAGATCTGGGTAAAATTTTAATTGAAAATCTATTGTTTTATATGAATATTTTATTGCTAGATAATTAATTAATTTAATGTTTTAATAAAATATATTATTATTTTTTTTTATTTTATTTATAGATTGTTAATATTAGTTTATTTATTTATTTAATTTAAATTAAATATTTATTGTGTTTAGAGGAATTAATAATTAAGTTTGGTTTGTAATTGTGTGATATGGGTTTAATTTTGATTGTTATTATTATAACTTTCGGGTCTAGTACATACTCTTTAAGCACGATAGTTACGTGAAATGATTTGAAATCACTTGTAAATGACTTAAGAGAAATAATGAAGGTATTAAAGACTCAAGCACTGGGGTGTGCCTATGTTATTTAATGCAATGGATCGATAAGATTGCGAAATACACAGACATTGAAACAGTAAAAAAACACAGTAAGCAAACACAAACACAACAAATTTAATAAAGAGTTCACCCAATCCTCTTGGGCTACGTACCCTGGTCTAGCCTTCAGTGGTGGCCTTTCTATTGTGTCTTAAAGCAAAGTTTTTACAATAAGGAGCTCAATTTGAGTCTCACTTAACAAATGATCAGTAGGATTGTACTTGGATTCTCCAAGTCTCTAGAGTACACAGATTCTCCTTATTGAATCTTGACCTCAACTGGTCTCAGTGGTATGAGTTCAATTTGGTACTCAATACTTAACAAGGTATACACAGAAGAGTTGCTAGAACCTCTCAAGCCTTCTCTGGAGTTTACAGACTCTCGGACTCTTTCTGTCTCTGTCTGCTCGATGTTGTCTTTGCTTTACAGGTTAGTTCGGCTTCTCTGTTCTCTACAATTCACCTTTTTTTTTTTTTTTTTTTTTTTTTTTTTTTTTGTTTTGTTTGTTTTGTTTGTTTGTTTGTTTCTTTCTTTCTTTGGTCTTTTGGTTTTTTGTTTCTCTTTCTTTGCTTCTTTTCTTGTTGCCTTTGCTCTTTGTTTGTTCGTGGCTTAAAGCCAATCTACTCCCTAATTGTTCATTTCCGCTTTTCGGCTTTCTGGATCTCCTGCCTCTGCCCACTGGTATTCCCTTGCTTTGCGTCATCATCACTGTATAACACTTTACAGAGAGGTGGCCACTTGTTTCCGCACAAATTGAGTGTTAGTTCTCTTTGAACGGTTTTTATTTCCGTTGCTCCAAGATTGCACGCGAAATTGATTCCTCTGCCAATTCATCGGTCATGTTGGACCTTAAATCTTATATGACTCAACCAATTTCCCTGTCGAATTTGGTCATCCATCGGATCATTTCTCCGCCGTTGATCTTGAGCTTCTAGACCTTATGGTCTTTGTCCATATCGCGTGGGTAAGTAGCATGACCTTACCCGTGCGATGTGAGCAGTTTTCTCTCTCATCTGTTGGATGCGTGTCACCCAGTTTATGGCATTGGGCGGGACTTGGTTGAACTCGCTTACCACTTGAAGCCCTTTTGATATCCTGCCGGTTTTAGCACGAGATCCGCCTTCTGATGGAATTGGCGATTTCTGTACAATTTTATGCTTTTCTTTGTGACCAAGCACTTGGGGGCTCTCTTTCACTGAGGGGGACGTTTTGTGATACACAATTAGCGCTAATCACGTATCAGAAACTGCCTCTGTTTTTGGATTTGACCTCCCGTTTGTCAATTTGTGCTAGTGCACAGTCACCATGGGCTAACGGTCTGCGCGCTTTGACCGAAGGTCTTCGTTGTTCTGTGCTGACCACAAATTGCCATTGTTTAGAGGTTATTTCTGATAAGGTCGATATCCATGAGTTTTTGAAGCTTGACGTAATTTGAAACAGTGATGAAAACTTAGAGAATGTTTAAGGATCCAATTCGGATCACGAAATTAGGCGAGGTTTGAATCAATATCACAAAGAGTGCCTTAACAATACAATGTCACTGATCTACACTTAGGGGTGTTAATATTGAAATGTTTTGTATCCTAGTAATAATGGTAACATTTATTTCAATCAAATATAAACTATTTTTGAACAATTTCGTCTCCTAGCAATGCCTAAGTTTTAGTATTTAAATTTTATTTCAATCAAATTGGTGGCTAATTTAAGATAGCTATGGTATATTATTATAATTGATCAAGTTACTTGTAACAATTTAGCCATTGCTCTCCATGATTAAAATTTTGTTTTTTTTCTTGTTTAAACATGTTACAAGTTATCATCGATAAGCAATTGAAATAGTAAAACCACACCACCAAATTGGAGAAATTGTGTGTTGGAACTTACAATACATTAGGAAATCATACATTTGAATTTAGTGGATACACATACTTGGAAAACATTGATTTGAAAATGAAAGCTAGTTGTCAATTGTCACATTGTTGCTCACTATGTTGAGATGACCAAATGGTGGCAAGACATCTCATGTCATTTCTCATGATGTATTGCTCACAATGCTCCTTACTTTCTACACTTCAATGCGCCTCAACCCTTTATTTTGATTACTCAAAACACCTTGGCTCTCCCCTCGCAAGACTCAATATTGCTCACTCACACAATGACTAACAATGTAGCATGATACCAATTGTTAAATGTTGCCAAACAATGTCAAGTGGAAAACAATGTGTATTCCTTTATGATGGGGTAGCTATTTTATAGGTGGAAACAAAGGTTCTTAAAATTGTTTTATGTTTTTTTTTGGAGAGCATCATGAGATTGACATTGAAACAATGAGAAAACATGCCAAGGGTGCAAAAATATGTGGACCACAAGCTCGAAAGCTTTTACAAGCTCCTTGTGTCAAAAACTTGTTTCTAAGCTCCCATTTCTTTGATATTGAAGCTACCAAGTTCTGGGGGTTGTTTCCAACCAAGTCGAGATGTTTTGTACTTGAACACAAGCTCCCAAAAATGTAAAAACAATGGGATAAATTCTGGAGATGTTGGTGGTGATTCTCATGCAACTGGAGATGTTGGTCGAGAGCCCTCTTTAGGGTATATAAAGATCTGTCTGATCTGTAACCAGTATAAAAAGATCTGGTTTGTTATCATCTATAATCATCTGGTCTGTAACCAGCCTATAAAAAGATCTGGTCAGTAATCAGATGAAGATGGGCATGGTGTTCCTGGGTTTGTATGTCGTCTCAGGAATTAAATTGACTATACTTGTACGCAGCTCACCCAGTGCAGGTAATATTGAGCCTAGTGCAACACTGAGCCGTAAGCCGTTGGGTGCAAATAATAGTACGTCACACCTACGAAAAAGGGCCTCAACACCCCTATGTCTGTCAGTCAAGGAATGTGCTGTGCTGAAGTCTACAAAACATTCCAAGTCAAGAGATCAAATTTTAATGTCCGTATATTTGTAGTCAGGACCATTTGAATTTCCTAAGCTTGTAATTTCCGGAGATCAAAATTTAATGTCCGTTAAGTCTGGAGATCAAATTTTAATGTCAGTAGATTGGTGGAAGGAAAAGATTTGAGTCAGGTGTTTTTGAATTTCCTTTTGCCTGTAAAATTTTGCAGGGGTAAGGAAGGTAGGAAGAAAGGAAAATCTAGAAAAGGAAAACCATTCGGTGCAGTTGGAGTTCGGTGCAGTAGTGTTGTGTAAAGATAACCAAAGGGGCCTAGGGGATGTTTGGTTGTTGGTCGGAAGGTGGGGTGATGGGGCCCCTTCAAGGCTGGCTGAAGGCTCAAGGTTGGCCGAAGGCTCACTCACTGAGTCGAAGGCTCAATCACTTGCCCTTCGGGCAAGACCACTGAACAATGAGCTATACCATTGAACAAAGAACTTGCCCGAAGGGCAAGTGAGTGAGCCTTCGGCTCAGTGAGTGAGCCTTCGGCTCAGTGAGTGAGCCTTCGGCCAACCTTGAGCCTTCAGCCAGCCTTCAGCCAGCCTTGAAGGGGCCCCATCACCCCACCTTCTGGCCAACAACCAAACATCCCCTAGGCCCCTTTGGTTATCTTTACACAACACTACTGCACCGAACTCCAACTGCACCGAATGGTTTTCCTTTTCTAGATTTTCCTTTCTTCCTACCTTCCTTACCCCTGCAAAATTTTACAGGCAAAAGGAAATTCAAAAACTCCTAACTCAAATCTTTTCCTTCCACCAATCTACTGACATTAAAATTTGATCTCCAGACTTAACGGACATTAAATTTTGATCTCCGGAAATTACAAGCTTAGGAAATTCAAATGGTCCTGACTACAAATATACTGTCCTGACTACAAATATACGGACATTAAAATTTGATCTCTTGACTTGGAAGGTTTTGTAGACTTCAGCACAACACATTCCTTAACTGACAGACATAGGGGTGTTGAGGCCCTTTTTCGTAGGTGTGACGTACTATTATTTGCACCCAACGGCTTACGGCTCAGTGTTGCACTAGGCTCAATATTACCTGCACTGGGTGAGCTGTGTACAAGTATAGTCAATTTAATTCCTGAGACGACATACAAACCCAGGAACACCATGCCTATCTTCATCTGATTATTGACCAGATTATTAAAGATTGACCAGATCTTTTTATAGGCTGGTTACAGACCAGATGATTACAGATGATAACAAACCAGATCTTTTTATACTGGTTACAGATCAGACAGAGCCACCTTCTCTTCTGTTGTTGCCTTAATCGCCTTTGTTTCAACCCACTTAGTCAAATAATCAGTGCACACAATAATGTATTGTTTTTGCTTTGAAGGAGGGTCAATAGGCCTAATGAAGTCCATGCCCCACTTGTCAAATGGCTTGAAAGTCACTTGAGGCTACATAGGCATTTCATCTCTTGGAGTAGGCCTTCCCATCATCTTGTACTGATCACACTGACTAGTGTAATTTTTCATATCCCGATGAAGAGTGGGCCAATAATAGCCTGCTTGTAACACTTTGAATGATGTCCTCTTTGCTACAAAGGGACCTCCACAAGGCCCATCACGATAGGTCAGAAGGACGTCAAAGACTTCCTCCTCCTTGACACACCTTCTCAAGATTTGATCTAGGCCAAATTTGAAAAGATTGCCCCCAATGCAAATCAAGGGGCACTTTTCCTGACTATCTTGCTCGTTTCTTTGGAAGACAAGTTTGGTGGGAATTGTGCTGATACCAAATAGTTTGCTATATCAGCAAACCATAGAGAAAGAACTGAAGTAGCAAATAAGTGCTCGTCTGGTAACTGGTCATCCACCATTCCTTCTTCACCTACATGCATATTTACTCTAGACAAAAAGTCTGCAACAAGATTTTCCTTACTAGGTTTATCAACAATGGTTAGATCAAACTGTTGTAATGAAAGTAACCATCTTATAATTCGAGTATTCACATATGGTTTGTTCATTAAATACTTGATTGCAGCATGGTCAGTATGCACAAATGTTTGATAACCTATAATATAATTCCTGAATTTGTTTAATGAATGCACACCAACCAGGATTTCCTCTTTGGTCACTGTATAATTTAGTTCAACCTTTGATAAATTGTCACTAATAAAATAGATAACATAAGGCCGTTTTTCATGTATTTGACCTAGGGTTGCTCCTATGGATTTGTGTGAGGCATCAACATGAATATGAAAGGGGAGGGCCCAATTTGGGCCTCAGAGAATCGGTGTAGTGGTTAAATTATCCTTTAGGATGTCTAAGGCCTCTTGACAACTTTTTGACCATATAAACTCAGAGTCTTTGGCTAACAAACCAAATAAAGAAGAGGTAAACTTGCTGAAGTCGCTTATGAACCTTCGATAGTATCCAACTAACCCTAGGAAACTTCTGACATCTCTCTACTTTTGAGGAGGTGGGACCCTTTGGATGATAGCTATTTTGTTTGGGTCCACCTACAGTCATTGCTGAGATATTGAATGACCTTACACGGTCCCTGCAGTCATTAATAATTCATATTTTTTAGATTGAGAGATAGGTTCATTTCAATGCATTTGTGCAGTACTTTGCCTAGGTTAGACAGGGCTTCATGAAAATCACAGCCATAAGTTGTGAAATCATCCATATAAATCTCCACCACATCATGGACTAATTCCGCGAAAATACTCAAGACTTCTCTCTGGAAAGTGTTAGGAGCATTGCATAGGCCAAAAGGAAGGACCCTATAGGCAAAAGTACCCCAAGGACAAGTGAATGTGGTCTTATCCTAGTCTTCTGGGCAGATCTAGATTTGGTTGTACCCACTGAATCCATCTAGGAAAGAGAAAAGCCTTTTCCCTGCCAGGCCATCTAGCACTTGGTCAATGAAGGGTAGAGGAAAATGATCCTTCTTTGTTGCTTTGTTCAACTCCTTGTAGTCGACACAAATTCTCCACTTACCATTTTCCTTGGGAACTAACACCAAAGGTGAGACCCACTCATTGTCGGAGATAGGGTAAATGAATCCTGCATCTAGAAGTTTTTGCAGTTCTTCTTTGACTATATCTTTAAGAGTTGGATTCATCCTCCTTTGTAGTTGCCAAACTTGCTTTGATGTATATGTGGTGAGTACACACTGAGGGGTGTACTCCCTTCATTTCATTGTAACTCCAAGCGAAGGCTCCTAGATTTTCCTTTAACATGTTGCATAGCTTCTCTTATTCGAGAGAAGAAAGAGATGGATTTATTTTCAAGGTTTTATTTGAGCCAAATTCTATGGTTTTGACATGGAGTGGGTTGGAATCGGCCAAGCATAAGTCAATTAGATGATTGTTCTGGGTTTCCTTTACTGCTTCTTCTAAGGGTAATGAACCGAGAGTTGGACTTTGGAGTAGGTGTTCAATCAAGTCATCCTCATCCTGATGTCCTCCTCCCATGGTTGCTTCTAAAGCATAAAGTTGGGCAGAATAAACTTCATCTTCTTCCTCCTCCTCCAACCATAAAGGTAAGTCATGCTCTAGAGAAGGTTGAGCAAGAGGGTATAGGACTAACTGCTTGGACATATGCCCATTCTTGATGGTCATATTCCTAGCTCTGTAGCTAATGTAAGCATTGGCAATGGCCAACCATGGCCTCCCAAGGATGAGAGGAAAACCAGTAAGCTTAGCCTTAGGATGGAGAATTAGGAAATCTACAAGGTACTCCCAAGAGTCAATGGAGACCATCACATCCTCCACAATTCCCTCAGGGGTTACTGTAGAATGGTCTACAAGTTGTAGAACTGTTGTGGTCTTCCTCAATGAACCTTGGCAATTGAGCTTGAGCATGGTGTCCTTTGTCATCACATTAATGGAAACCCCAAGATCGATTAGAGTGTGTGGGACAATGGTGCCATTGATGTGCACATCGACTACAAGGCTTCCAGGGTCCAAATATTTTGGACAAATTACCTGCCCTAGCATTAAGTCAGACAACTGCCCAATGACATTAATGGTAGGGGCATCCCTTTTTCGCCTCCCTAGATGCTTGAAGATCTTCTCCTTAATCAACTTATTGTAAATGGGAACATCTTTTATTGCCTGGAGAAGTGGGATCTTTACACATATTTTCCAATTCTCCCAGAAGTTCAGTCTCTTATGGGGTAGGCTGGAGTGGTTGGGCTAATCTCTCAGGAAAGGGTGGATTTACTTTAAGGTTTCTTTCCTCTCTTTCTTCCTCAACCTCCCTTGGTGGAGGTGGAGGTTGGTTATCCGGGAGAACTTTCCCAGATCTCAGGTTAATCTCCTGGATTTCCACAGCATAAGCTAGATATGATGTCCCTCCACTGTATACTTATTGAGCCTGCCTGTTGTTCGGGTTCAGATTTGGCTGGGCAAGCATCTGGGGTTGCTTGGGTGGAGCAAAGTGTAGGAGTTGTGGTTGGGTAGGTGGTGGAGGCAATAGATCTGGAGCATTATTGTATTGGGGCCTCCACCCCTGGAGTAGTGTATTCCATTGAGGTTGTGGTAGAGCATAAGGTTGAAATCACTGGTTGGCTCGCTGGGAGTGATACTGAAATGCATAGGACCAAGGAGGGGGTGTAGATCAGGAAGGATATGCCACCAAGATGGTATGGTTGTGGTTTGGTTGAGGTTGTAATATGCATGGGATGACCCTTGCATGCCCTATTGGTATGGTCTAGGCCCATGAGGTATTCTTTGGTTAATGTAGCAAAGCTACTCAGTGACCCCTTCAACTCCTTGATATACAACTTTGAGTCCGGGTAAAGAAGGGAACTTGTCTGTGGAGTGGTTTTCTTCACAGACTGAGCAAATTTCAATAGATTTCAATGGACATTCATTCCTGGGATGCCTCCTAGTGCATCTAGGACAAAAAATGGCCAAGGCTCTCTCTACTTCCCCCTGCTTCCTCTTAATGTTCATGGTGTCCATTTGCAAGGCAATGGTTTGCAGCATCTTGCTTTTGAAATCTTCCAGCATGTTCCCAATTTCACCCTTGATGGATGAGCTGGAAGATGATGAATTGGCCATAGGTTGACTACCTCTACCCTTTTTCCTGGCTGCCCTAGAATGGTTTCTAAAGGTAGTCTTGATATCCTCATAGGGTAATTGGTAGATATCCCCTCCTGCTAACAAATGTAAGGTATACAAAAGAGCTTCTCTTACTCCCCTAATCAGGACCAACTTTAGTGACTCAGGTTCAAGTGTGCACCTAGCCCTTTTGTAACTAAGCTGGAATCTTTCTTCGTAATCTATAAGGATTCATCATTGCCTATGGTCATCTTGAAAATTTCTTCTTTAGTATCCTTTGACCAACAATAGTCCCGATATTTGTTGTTAAAGGCCTGGTGCATCTGAGCCCAAGTTGTGATGCTATCTCTAGGTAGACCCATGAACCAGCGTAATGCTGCATCCTTGAGGGTAGATGGAAATAATTTTAACTTTTTCTCATCATCTGTATAGTTATAGGCTCTGCATATAACAACAAACTCAAATAAGAAAGTGTTGGGGTCCTTTGTGGTCAGGACATGGAAATGAAGTAGGGCAGAGGGGCCTATATTTTTTTATCTTAGTGTCCCCATTGGTTTCCCTGATGGGGAAGGCACCCTCAACTCTCGCTCTATTCCCTCTATCATTTTGGTTTTCATCCATTGGTTCAGTAGGAATGAGTTCCTATTCTTCTTCCCCTATAGGTTCTTCAAATATGTCAGGTTTCTCACCTAAGGGTTCCTCCAGTTCACAACCATCGAAGAAGAGAGAAGGTTGGTTGTTGGATGCAGTGGGGGTATTTGGCAAAAATTTCCCTAAGTTGTCCCTATTCCTATGAGGCATGAAAGGAAATATTTTTGGTTTGGTTTTGTATTTTTTTCAAACTTGGAAAGTACTTGCAAAATTGAAATTGTTGATTGAATGAAGATTACTAATAGAATGAAAAAGCTAGCTGAGTTGAAATATTACTTGCAAAAATGGAAAGGAAAGCAGGCAATGCAAAATGAAAGAAAGGAAACAACTAGATTACTTTTGCGGAAATAAACTAATGGCAAAATGTTGAAGACAAGTAATAGAAGAAAAGAAAGAAGTAATCACATTATACTCAAACACCTCCCCAGCAACGACGCCAAAAATTGATGAGTGCCGGTATTGCAGTAAGGATGCTACAACTCCTCGGCTACTAGCTTTACTTATCAACCCGGGGTTCGTACAAACTTGGAGGTGACAGTGTTGTATGCACAGGTAAAAGTGTTGGTTCTGCTTGTTGTCACTGTTCAGCTGGCGAGAGACCACTGGGGTTCCAAGCCAGGCTTATATGGAGTCAGAAGAAGCTTGATTCTTTGATGGAAGAAAGGTAAATCTACTATAAGAGAGTTACTCTACTGTAGTAATGGAGAAGGCCAACATGTAATGCTAAACCACACCATACCCTAATTAACCATTTAAGAAGTTATGCTAAGCAAAAATGACGAATCAACATAAAACAAATGCTACTATCTAAGTTGCAGAAGTAAGCAACATCAAACAATACTAATGTGCAAGTAAAGAAACAAAACTAATTCCGTGTTCACATTTTTGGTATTTTTATGCAAAATCAAGTATGCAAACTAATTGTTCTTGTGGATGTGACAGGTGAATTAAGGGTGTTTGAGGATGGCTAGAAGGTTTATGAAGTGGTTGGATGGTGTGGAGGGTCCCTATGAAGATTTTTGTGACTTCCTAGAGGTTTTCCATCAATTCAGCCTCAAAACAGGCCGTTTCAGGAAAACCTATAGGATGTACTAGAAACCTACAGGATGATCATGTATGAATTATAGGAAACCTACAAGATACAACCGAGAGCTAAATGTGAGGTGTTGGAGGTGATGGGAGGCTTAGGAAAGGTGCGTGATGGGTGGAATGGAGTGTTAGAAGGTCTAGGATCATTCAGGAGTCAATATCCAAGATGATAGATGGCTAGATTCGCTCAATGTGTTTGGGAGACTTTCAATGAAAAATGATGACAAACTAGTGAGGGTGATGGTGAAAACAAGGGATGGATAAGGTGGATGAAGTGGAAGGTGGCTGCTGGCTATGAAGTCTTAGTCTCCTCCTGAAGCACTTGCTTTGCATAAAACACGTGTCTTCCAAAAAGCTATGCAACAAGATACATTTTCATAAACTAGAAAAGCAAAATTAATGAGTCAACTGCTTATACTATGCATGAAGAAAATTGTTGAAAAGAATGAAAGAATGAGTGAGATCTACTGCAAAAATGGAGATGAAAAATATGAAAATGAAATATACCTTGCAATATTAACCAAATACTAAATTAAAGACATCAAACTCCAAAGCTCATAAAAGAACTAGAAATCTGTGTTTTTGGGGCTGCTTAAGGGTCCCTTCCTCAAGTCATGGTCCCAGAGATAGGAAGTGAGGCCAAGACACCTGCTACCAACCTTGTGGTGATCCTTTTTCTCCTTGCTAACCTTCTACTTGACATAAGGCACAAATGGAAGCAAACTATCACACAACCAATCTATTCTACACTACTTGTAATAGAAATGCATCTAATAAGCAAATTAACAATTAAGTTATGAGTTTACACTAAACATACATGTACAATCAAGAGGATCCTTGGCTGCTAGGGTTGGTCCCTAACCCAAGATATTCATCCCTTTGAGTTAACTCAGTGATGGCTCAAAACGAAATTCATTCTTATTACCAAAACAACAAATTACATCAAAAGAACTGTCACAAGTTTTGCAGCTCGAAAATATAGTAGAGTTTTACAATAAAAAATCTGAATCCTACTGAGGTCCTAGGCCTCTCTAATTGTACATATGAAGTCCCCAATGACTTCCTTAAAATTAGGGAGGCTTGACTCCCAACTTGAGAAAAACTGGTTCTTTGTCTCTCACTTTCTCGACTGCCTTCTAGTCCTCATGATTTGGCTATTTGCACTCAGAGCTAATGTGATGAATGAAGGAATATTTGAATGGAGGAGTAGTAATTGAGGAGGATTTACCTCCTATAATCCCTCTCTCTTGTCCCATTCGATTTTTGACCTTGGTATTTGCCAAAATTCCTTGATTTTCTCCTTTAATCCTGCATTTAGTGCATATTAGACCACAAAGCATAATATCCAACTCTAACTCACCTCATAAAGAAAATATAATAAAAAAAATGTTATAAGTTATGAGAAAAGTTGGTTTGACTAAGCTAGGAGGTGAATTAAGGCCCATATAATTACCTAATGATGAGGCTCATCAGTAGCACCTTGCCATTGATGTCAAAGGGGGAGAAAAGTTGTGGAGAAGTTGTGATGAACTGTGCAGAAGAAAGCAAGTCAGTGGTGTCTCATGCAATGAGATGTGTGGAAGCAGCATGAGGTTTGGCCATCACATGAAGGGAAGGATGGAGTCTTTCCATCAATGCCAAAGGGGAGATTTTTAGATGATTTTCATTGTCTGGATGGCTAGTGGCCTAGTGAAGGCATTTGCAAGTGTGTTGGAATTGATGTCAACATTCATGTTAGGGAAATGTGTTGGGAAGTTAGAATTGCCTAACTATTTGCAGGAGTGTTCGCATTGATGTCAACCATACTAACTTGGATTCTTTTTGCAGCAGATGTTCGCAGTGATAGCCTAGCAGGAATCCCATGGTTGTTCATGGCTCAAAAGGATTCCTATGATAGATGCAAGCTTTAAGTAGAGAATCATCATAGCAACAAGCATAGTGGAAGATCCATAAAATGATGATTACAACGAGGAGCTAGATAGAAGTCCATGGTAGCTGCAGGCTTCTTGTAGAAAATCATCACAGTAGTAGGCTTACTGAAGAAGCCATAAAATCATGACTATTATGCTGGTCAGGACGAAATCCCATGGTAACTGCAGGCTTCATGTAGAGAATCATCACAGTAGTAGGCTTATTGGAGAAGGCATAAACTGATGATTACTGTGATGGACCAAGAGGAAGTCCATGGTAGTTGCAGGCTTAATGCAGAGGATCACCTTGGCGGCTGTGATTCTAGCTGTCAGGAGAGTCAAGGAGAAAAATAATGTCAAAGAGCTTGGAGCCGTCTTATAGGTAGAATATGGGCTCAAATATTACATTGGACCCTCTCTATTGGAAAGATCTTTCGAAGAGATTTCCAATGATATGCAGGATTCCAAAAATGGAATCTTGGTTCAAAAGTTATGGCTTGCTGAAGTTTAGGGATTTGAAGCCTTAGGCAGGAAAGAATATTGGTATATCAGAGATCGGTGATCCAACATATTGGAGATTGGAAAATTTGAGATCATCAGAATGGTGTATCGACAATAAGCGATCGACACATTGGTGTATCAGTAATTGGGGATCGACACATTAGTGTATCAACAATCGAAGATCAAAACATTGGTGTATCGACATATCATAGGTTCAGCGACATCAGAGGTCTAGTGACATTAGGAATATCGTTTATCACACATCGGCTCATCAGGCATATCAACAATCGAAGAATCAGAACTTCTTCATGTGAACCCTTTAAAAAGTTGTGATATGGATAAAGTTCTGATAGTGTTAAAAACTGTTGGAGTGCGCTGATAAGGATTAACAAAGGATTTCATCGCAAAACCAAAGGTACACAGGCCCTTTTCCCTCTCCTCTAGCAGGACGTGGTGGCCTATGATTGGATCTGATAAGGACACATCGCAGTATGTGATTGGCTCCAATAAGGACACATGGCAGTATGTGATCTTCTATGATAAGGACACATGGCAACATGTGATTGGATTTGATAAAGGCACATGGAAATGTCTGGTTGGCTCTGATAAGGGGCAAGTGATAGCTGACGTCAACATGACATGGTGGTATGGAAGCACATGGGCAGGCAGTTTTTGCATTTTGAGGGGGCCTAATGCACCATAACCAAGTGACACTTGTCACCTCTAAGGAGTCACCACGTGGTAGTGATGATGTCATATCAGAGGTCGACGATTAGAGGATTGAGGATATTATAACTTTATAATAGTTGGTTATTGAAAAATTTCTGATAAGGGGGCTCTGATATTGGGCTGACACCATGGTTGCAGAAACTAATAGAGCCAAGGGCATAGGGCGAGGCTTATATCCTAAGTTTTGTGGAGCATATAAGAGGTTGGAAATTTCATAACTCCACTTTAAATTAATTTGGAGAAAGTTATGATATGTGAAGTTTCAGATGTTGTTGGCAATTGGTCATGGACCCCAAAAAATCAAGGGCGCAGAGCAAGAACACGAGGACAAAGGCACTCGACAGGATGCTAAAGGACTTAGCACCTAAGTGCTATACCGAAGGTCACAGATAGTGGTTCTATTGTGGAGATGCGATAAGGAGCTAAGTAGAAGGGGATAAAGGCGAATCAAAATATTGTAATATTGTAACATCTTCTTAATAGAATTACGAGATGTTTGGGCTCTGAAATTGCACCGTGATGTAAAAGCTATGATATAGCAGCACAAAGGAGTATTAAAGGTTGGATGAGTCAACAAATAAAGAGTAAATGAGTGCAAAGGAGTTGGTCGTGGAATAAATGGTGACTGTCAAAGATGAGTAGAAAACTCTGAGACAAGGCAACAAGGAGAATGTTCCACAAAGAAGCCATGCCAAAGTACAACCAAGCCATGTGAAACCATGAATAAGCATGGAGAACCTTAGTGATAGGAGAGTTGCACACAAAGAGGAATGTTCCTGGTTGGGGTTTGCAGGTGGACTAAGAATTCATTCTCTGTATTAAGAAACTATCAAAGTGCCCATTCTCATGGTTAATGCAGTGGCAGTGACCAAATCAGATGCAACAAAAGAATGAGGGGCCATGATGAGGTACACTCCCACATTGTGAATACAGGACAAAATGACAACATCAATCAGGGGGCAGCAGAGGAACAAAACTGAGGAGCTCAGATGAGCAAAATGGGGGGAAGCAACATAGTGGCCAGTGAGCTAAGTGGAAAAGGCTCTGTGTGAGTTAATTGTTGTGTAAGGTTGAGAGAGAGCCGGTTCTGTAGAGAAAGGAAAAGAGTGTGTATGCAGAGGTAAGAGACCCTGAGAGTTGTACTGTGTGAGAAGGGCCAAAGTTTCCTGTGCTACTTTGAGTAAGGCCAAAGTTTCTTGTGCACTGTGTGTAAGGTTGAATTTTCCTATGTGTTGTGAGTAATGTCAAAGGTGCATGCGATGTGTGAGTAAGTCCATGTGTGTGTTGTGGAAGAGAAAGAGGTTGAGAGCTAAGTGCATGTTGATGAGGGGAAGAAGCAAAGTTGTGTGGACTGTGATGAGTAATTGCTCTTGAAGTAGATCAGTGGACTGTTGCAGAGTGAGCAGATAACAAAACTAAGATTAGGCAGAATGGCTTCCAATTATAGAGAACATATCGTTCCTATTTGAGTGTGGGTTGGTGCTTGCATACATGAAGTTGGTGCTTCCATCTTTAGTGGGTGCTTGAGAAGGCTTGGGGGTTGGTGCCTCCTGCAAGTTGGTGCTTGCAACAAATATGTTAAGTTGGTGTTTCACATGGTGCTTCTGGTAAGTTGTACGGGGATCTACAAAACGAGGGAGTTGGTACTTCCTTCTAGTCGGTGATAGAAAATAATCAAAGGGAGTCATTGTTTCCTGTGAGTGGGTGCTCACAAAACAAATTGATGTAATAAAGTAGGTTCTCTTATTTACATTAATAACAATAACAAGTTTTGGTGGTTTTTTCCCAAAAGGGTTTCCACGTAAAACCTTATGTCTCATGTATATGATGCTCATGGTGTGTGCTTGTATGTTTATTTCATAGTGCTTCCATATTATATGTTGTTTCTAATTATGTGGATGATTTCCAAGTTTGAATAAGAAAAGAAAATTGGCATAAAGAGTTAAAAATTAGCCTTAATAACTTATTCACCCCCCTCTCAATATTAACATTGTTTCAAACAGCGGGAAGAGACTAGCTATATTTATAACCTCTACTAGGGATATCACACGTGGGGATTTAAACAAATTTCTGAAGTGATGCATACCCAAATTTGCTAGTCTGCTAAAAGATTATACTAGTGATCCCTTCTCATTCTCTAATGAACGTATAATATTGATAGCCTTCCAACCTCTTGCAAGTTGTTGATTTTTTTTTTTTTGTATTTTCATCTCTCGCTTGGAGCCATTTAGCTCTACTCTTAAGTCTCCAAGTTTCTTCCCTTTATTTCCATATCCCGAGTCTCCCTAATTCTAGTTGTATAACATATGACTTGGATTCTCAGGAGTCATATCCTCCACTATCGGTTCTTCTAATCTAGATAATTCAGATTCAATCTTCTTGAGAGATTCTTCATCCTTATTTTTCTTTTCCTTAGCCCATTCTATCGTTCTCTTCTTTAGTCGTAATAGGTTTCTAGCAAAATGTTTCGTCGATGACCTTCCTTCAATCTGAGATCTATCTTGCCATATCTATTTAACTATTCGATGAAAGTATTCATCCTTCAACCACGTCAAATAAAATTTGAAAGGTGCCCACGGTTTGGGAGACATACCTATTATTTCAAGGTATATGGGCAAGTGATCTGATACTCCACCCAAGGCAAACCATTTCCTGACCATTTCAAACTTATCCACCAGTGTTTCCTTAATTAGGAATCTATCTAGATGACTAGCTAACATAACATCCCTAGTTCTTCTATTTCTCCAGGTCAGTTGAACATGAGCCACTGATATGTCAATAAGATTATTATTCTCTAGCATCTATTCAAAGAAATCCATAAGAGAATCTACCTGTGCATGGCTTCCCCAAGATTCTGTGTCGCCCATAGAAAAATGTAAATCTCCCCCCAAAATAATATTTTCAACCTGCAAAAAAGGAATACCTCATGATTGCTTCCCAAAACACCTCACAATTGTGGCAGGGACCATATATATTCAATCCTAATTTCGATCCCTAGTTCTTTAGAAAAACCATCCTCCATTAAAGCGCCTTCCCTTCCCCAAATATTAATTAACTTCATCAAACAACATTTTATGTCTATAGCAATGCCTCCATATCTTCCTCGAACATCTAAAGCATGGAAGGTCCATCCTGGACTGGTGGCTTCCAATATCGCTGTAATTTTGGCACTATCTCGAAGTGTCCCTTGAAGAAATATCACATCCACCTTCCCTACTTCTAGTAATCTCCCGAGGGCTAATTTTTTGGCTGGGCTAGCCAACCCTCTACAATTAAAAGATAACCACTTCATTGGGTAACCAAATATAGGTTTCCTATTACTCTTAGAACCCCATCAAGTGATAACTATCTACCTTATGCTACCTCCATACTGGCCTTATGAATAGCCTTTGATACATAGGATTTCCTACCTCGAGAGGATTTGGGGATCTTCGAAGGGGATGAGATACCTAATCCTCAACCCGCATCTATGGGAGGTTTGGATAAATATCTGAGGTTATATCTATGGCTTGCATTAAACTCTAAAGAGATATCCTCCATTGCGAGCATTGTGTCCTTGGATACTACAGGGATGGCAGGAAAGGGAGCCAGACAACATACAGGAAGTGAGGTTGAGGGACATGCAATCGAGCTTAAATCACATAATGATAAAGCCACCTCAACATTTTGTGCATGACATGATGCAAAAGGATTAAATGAAATATAAGGATCCAAAGATGGGGAAGAGAGATCAATACTTGGAGAGGGGCCAACTTCTGATGCTTGAGCACAAGTAACCCTCGAAGATGAAGGCTTGGAGGAGGATACTTGTTCCCCTTATTCTTGTCCATCTCTTTTTGTTGATGAGCTGAACTCTTATGTGGCCTTTGATTCATGTCATTGGGGCCAACTCCATTCCCTTTGTTCCCATCCATGGTTTTCGCTACTGCCTTATCTTTTGCAATTTGTGGGAAATATTTGTATGGGTGACCAACTTCATGACACCTCCTGCACCTAAATGGTACCCCCTCATAATCCAATTTCTGCAATCTAATAATGCCCCACCATTGAAGGTTCGGGATTTCCACCAGCCCCTCTTTAGTCTCTAGATGAACCAAAATACGTGCAAAAGCCATCTTTCCAGATTCTATAAAGGTTTTATAATAATATTAATAAAAAAAATAAAAAAAATCCCAAATCATTCCCAATACATCTAAAGACATCTTAGATATAGAATTGAAGTGGCAGTCTCAAAATTCCTACCCAAATTTTTCCTGCCCCCAACTGCTCTCCCTCTGGGTCAAAAAGAGGTGACCATCTCTTCAGCAGAACTAGGAAAATTTCAATATGCCAACATTTCGTCAAGACCCATGAAGCATGTTCTAGCGTACGAAACATAAATCAAACCATCCCCTTGTCATAGTCACCACAATCGACATATTTTCTAATACCTGACCCCATACCTCTGTGAACCATTTACTCATACGCGTTGACAAGTATTTTCTCCCATGAACCCTCCCTACCTATACACGATCCACAATATCCATGACTTCATCCAATTCGATGCCTTCCCTTAGAACCAAAAATATCCCTCTTTCTCTAACTTTTGTGCTATTTGATTTCTTCTCTCTCTTCATTTGAGTTGTCTCATCTATATTTCCAATGTTTTGCGTGGGAATATATGAAGATAAGTTAACCCTAGTTTCCTCCTAATGACAATTAGAATTATTAACATGGATCCCTTCAAAACATCTCAAGGTATGAGCCGAAGTTGAATTCCAGAAGTCCTGAGTTATGTATATTACGTCTATAGCCCGTTCCTGGCCATAATCCTTAGTGTATTGAACCCCAGAGGGTCTCAAGCTAGTATATAGTGCAAAAACCCTTGTATGCCCATCCTGATTAGGGATTCGATAGCTACGATCATGCACCAACTAGGGTTTAAACACCTCTCGAGAAATTGCAATGATGACGAAGACGGGAACGAAAAATCTGATTGCTACTGAACCCGATCCAAGTTAGGGTCTACCAAATACCCTGAACCATGATACCCTATAGAGTTTCTCCCAAAAGCCAAAAGAAGCTTTTCTAATTCTAGGGATGCAAAGTTTCCATATACCTCCTCCAGAGAAAGCGTAGATGTGACGACCTGCATAGTCAGTGCCCTGTTTGCACCCGGTGACTTCATCTCGATATGCTGAGTTTGAAACTCTGTCCCTATGTTAATTCATGTGTTGTGTCAACTTTTGCATCCGATTTTTTCTAATGTTACATTCAATTTTGAACCATTTTTTACGTCCACTTTTGCATTTATTTTTACACCAAGTTTTGCATCACTTTTTGCATCCACCATTCCATCTCAATTTGCATCCAGTTTTGAACTATTTTTATAACTATTTTTGCACCCAATTTTTGTGTCTACTTATGTGTCCAATGTTGCACCATTATTTACGTACACTTTTTCATCCAATTTCACATCCTTTTTGGTGTCTGATTTTACATCACTTTCGCCATTGAAATTTGCATCCTTTTTTTGTGTCATTTTGTGTCCACATTTGCCTCTCATTTTGTTTCTGAGTTTGGGTCTAAATTTGCATCTGATTATACATCATTTTTGGCATCCAATATGGTATCCTTGGTTTCACCGATTTTTAGCCTCATTTTCTTACATTTTTTTCCCTTTTTTACACCCATGTTTTCATCCCAAATTTACACCATTCTTTGCATCATCATTTGGCATCTTAATTTTCATCGTTTTTTGTTTCTTTTTAGCACCCAACTTGGCATCCCCTTTTCCATCCTATTATACATCTAGTTGTATGTCCTTTTTTGTAGCTAGTTTGGTGTCCATTTTTGAATCCTTGTTTGTGCCCAACTTGGTATCCTTTTGTATGCCATATTTTGTTCCCTTCTTTGTGTCTATTGTTGCACAATTTTTTACTTATAGTTTAAAGCACTTTTCGTGTCCTTGTTTGCATCTTGTTTTAATGCCTAATTTAACATCCAATTCTACTCCCAATTTTGCATCCATGGTTACATCTTCATTTACATTTGTATTTGATCTTGTGTAGAGTGTACTTTTCTTTCCATTTATGACCCATTTATGGATTCATTTTACTAATTTCAATTGCATAGTGAAATAGATTACAATTTCTAAATATCATTAAAGAAGATATCGAAATTAATTATGACCCCCTTTATGGATTAATTTTACTAATTTCAATTGCATAGCAAAATCTATCACAATTTCTAAATATCATTAAAGAAGATATCACAATTCAAATTGATATCAACGTTTGTAAAGAAAATTAAGGGAAATTGACAACATCCATCCAAAAAAATAGCAATGTCATCATATACAATAATTCTCTCTCAAAAAATCATTAACAAATTTTAAGTTACATATATGACTATCAAATCAACACTCATCACATATATCATTATTCCAAAATAAATTTACATCCAAGCAAAGAAGGAACCCTTGGTCACCTCTTCCCATGACCCAAAGGAATAATAAGAATATGAAGAGATGCAAGATGTTGGCTATAGTCTATTATTACTAAGAATTCTCTGCAAGAAATCCCCTTTAACCAACCTCATGTCAATTACTTTTCCAATTAGAAGAAATTTCAACTCAAAAATGGGCACCTAAGAAAAATTAAGAAATTAATAAAATAATGCCTTGTAAACATGTTTTAATTTATCATTTTAATTATTTTATTTTTTATCAAATTTACCAAAATATATGTCACTTTAATCAAATAACTCTATATATTTTATATTTAAATTAATTTGTGAACACAAGATTTAATAAAATTTAGTAATCTAAAACTTGATATACCATTTTAAATTTTTAATATAAATTCCTAAATATGAGAAACGGAGTTATTCATTAATAAAATTTGATTAAAATTAAAAACATTTGTTTTAGCAATGTTTTTTTTTTTTTTTTTTTTTTAATGTAAAAAATATATATGCATGAAAATAATTGTTATATAAAATTTATTCAATTAGTAATAGTATGAAAACTATAATGTTCATAAGAGGTTATTAAGCATTTATTACATACTATTTACTATTGCTTTATTATATTTTTTTTCTTACATATTTTTTTGAAGTGTATCTATTTTAATTTAATATATATATTTTTAATTATTAATAACAATAGTAACCATTTAAAGTAAAGTTATAATTTAATTTAATTTAATTATTTAAATTTTGAGTATATATATATATATATATATATATACTTCTTATTTCTAATAATATAAATAAAAGAACATATAAAATAATTAAACACTTACACCAATATAAAAAATTCCAAAAACAAAATGCATACAATTGTATAAATGATATGTTTAAATAATAAATTATTACAATTTCACCACATGTCAGTTTTTTATATCACATCATACCTTTCTTGTTTTGGTATTAAGGTTATGTGATCCATGTGTAACTCTTTAGGATCTTTTTGAGCTATGGTTGTAGGTCAATTATTTCTGCAACCACAATATCTTCTTGTTAGTCATTGGTACACATGTTTGCATGTCAACCTTTTTTATTTCCAGAAAGAAAAAATTGTACCTTGTTATTTCAAAAATAAATCAAATGTTACATACATATACATAGTCGAATAGGTCCAAAAATTAGTTCAAAACTTCACACAGGTCTCATTTTGACCTTAAATAATGAGGAAGCGAATATGGAAAAACCAAAATTGTCATAATTTTTCGAAGTCATCTCAATTGTAATTTGCCTTTTGGTCTTCTATCCTAATATTTAATCACTTCAATCAATGATACAGATAACATGATGGCATTAACAATACTTAATTGGCACATGTGTGGAATATCATCATATCATATCTCAATAATTGTGGCACATTGTATAACATATTAGAGATGTTATATTATAATGTAAGTTATATGACTTATTAGACATTTTATAACATAATGTAAGTTGTTACTTTGATTTGTAGTAATGTTTAACATTTTTTTTAATTGATAATGAGAGTTTTTGAAAAGAGAAATGCATTAATAATTGGTGGAAGTGATAAATTAATTATTTTAAATATGATCTCTTTTAGTAACATGGAATATGTATTTACCAATAAATTCAAGATCCAAATTTCTCTAATGCACATCTAATAGATAAAGGCCCATGTGATGCCAAAATATAACAACATTGTTTGTTTTTCAATTCCCAACCATAGAAAATATAATAATGAAAACACCCACTATGACTCCTATCATATATGGAGAAAAAAAGTGACATTAGGAAAAAAATAGATGAGTTACATCACTAAGTATATTGAGGTTGTTGTTTTGTTATTCTAGTGATCTATATAAATAATAAAATATTATAGATGACATCTTGATGCTCCATGGGGATATTTCCATTCAAAATGTTGAACGAGAGCTCTAAGAATTCTAGACTTTTGCAAATACTGAGTTGATATGGTATCTCTCCTTTTAATTGTTTTTCAAATAAACTAAGCTTCTTCAAATGAAATATATTTCCCAATTGAACTTGGATACGAGGGTGGAACGCATTTCTAGAAAGATCAAGTGAGTGGAGAAATGACAAATTGACAAGGGGACGAGAAATAGAGCCTCCATATCCCTGGAATTGAGGTTGAAAGTGACCACTCTCTGTGGATGGCAATGGATGCAGGTAATACCCGTCTTGTTGCACAAAGGGACTTCAACACTCAAATAGGCCATGGAATTATGAGGATCCTTGGTAACGAGCTTCTTAAATTCCAAGAGGGATTCCTATCATGAGTGAAAAGAAAATTTTCCCCAAAATTTTGTCTATTGCATTTTCAAAATAATCTAATGTCACCCAAATTTTTCACAAAATTGGAAAAAATCAGCTGAAAACTTTTGATTGCTGCATTTTTCAAAATATTCTAATGTCGCCCAACTTCTCTTCAACAATTTATTCATGGATATGAAAAAGAAGAAGCCATTAAAACACAAAGAAAGTGTAGCCAAGGAAGGCTTTACCATTGGTTGTGGTGATTGCGATCTTCAATTGTGGCATTGTTTTTAGCCCCTGATGCAAACGAACGATCTTCGACTATGGCACTACTGCTCATATGCAAACAAACGATCTTCAAATATGGCATTGTTGTTCAGCTGCAAACAAACCATCTTCTCAAATCAAATGAAGCGGCCCCTCACTTGTATTTTTCTTGCCAAAAAATACAAAAAGTGGGAAATGATGAAATTATTTGAAAATATATATTTCTTAAAATGAAAAAAGTGGCAAACATTAATTTTATTTATTTATTCACATTTGAAAAACATAAAAATTTCTACAACTTAAAAAGAAAAAATATCAAAATAAATTTGAAATGGGAGTTTTAAAGTAATATTTAAAAATATTACTAATTGTGGTATCTTGTTTCTAAATATTTGTGCATAGAAATTTTTTCTTAAATGTTAAAAAATGTAATATTTAAACAATTAAAATATTACTAATTTTTGGCATTTTGTTTCTAAATATTGGTGCATAGAAACACATGTTATTAATATTATATGGGTTGAAACTTTTAATTTATTTTTCTAATTAATGCTTAACCCATGATTTATGCTTCATTAAAACCACACTCAACCCATGATTTACCATTCATTAAAAATATTCTCAATATTCTAATTTATATATATTAAGATGTTAATTTTATTTTTAATATTGAATATAGTTTTAGATCACTTGGGCACCATTCACACATAAGGTAGGTAAATCATATTACTAAAAAAATTCACCTATACCCAAATTAAATAATAAAAAATTGTCATGTCATTTTAGGTGCCTAGTTACACCTATATCTCGAATAAATTTTAAAGTATTTTAATTCACTTACACAATATGACGAGGAAATTCAAAATTAACCTTTTAAAATAAAATTTTCTCTATCCATTTTACACAACCTCATGTCAAGAAATATCTTTTACACAATTTCATGTCAATTACAAAAGCTATGTCACAGTAAATCCCTAATTATTGGATCCAAGGTATACATAGTCATTGGAATACAACGGTTTCATTGTTCCTTACTTACGCTATGGTTAGTCTTATCTAATATGAATAAATGGAGATAATACTTCTTTGTATATGCATTATAACTATAATGCAGAGTAATGTAACATAATATGAGCTAATTTAAGCTTTCTCAGTAATGACTACTCAACAACTTAAACAAGTAGACTTATTATGGATATTAGCTTAGTTTGTAAAGCTTATATGACTCATATTAGTACAAGGAAAAGCAAGGATGTGTAACACATTTCGTAGTAATCTCTTCCTTATGTAACATATATGGTATCACTAGTGATTATCCCAAGATAACATGTAACTACAACATATTAATGTAATTAAATATGGAAGCTCAGCTAGGAGCATTGGTTTCCCTAACATTTTTGTTTTTTCCTCATCTTATCTTTTTTACTTAGGTTGTGAAATGGGTGTTTACACTATCGCCATGGTAACCGGTGGAACATTGACCGATTTCAAAGGTGTAAACACTAAGTTAGTAGTATGGACGAAAGGTGGGGTAGGAGTAGGAGGATCCAAATTTACACTTCCACTTGAGGAAATACAAGTAGATCCATATTCATATTACCATACGTTTCTCTTGGATATATGAGGAAGCCACCTTGAGGAGCCTTGTGTTATTAGCTCAATGGTGATCACAATGATCATTTGTCTAATTTTATTCAACTAATGTTTGATTGATAGATCTCTCAATCTAGAAAAAGACACTCTAGATTCTCTTTCTCGCTCACAGCACCCCAGGGACACACAAACCACACATGGGGAGGATTACAGATCATTCTGTTGTAGCCTGAGATATAAGTTTCAAGCATTATATAAGGGATATAACATAAGTGTAAACTGAGATATGACAAACATAAGTCTCAAGCAAATTGAAAAGTTGAGAGACAAAGCATTTGAAAACATATCAACTCAAAGGAACATTTTTGAAATTATTATTCCCACTTTGATATGGACTCACACTATAGTAAGGAAGATATAAGACAATGCATGAGTTCTACACGTCATTTTTGTCGCATTAGGAAAATGACCATCGGTTTGGATCTTTCACTATCCTCAAATGTGTCCCAAGAGCATTCCCCTGCAAAATTTGAATCTAAATCATCCCAAAGAAAGTGGAATTTCTGGATCCTATGGTACAAAACCTTGATTTTGCCTACCTGTACAGTTCCCTAGCTAATTTTTGCGCATATGCAAATAAGACAATTAATATTCATGCATAAGTACGCATTGTCTTACACTGTGACTTGCAAACATGACCTAACGTATGTAAAAATAAAAAAAGTAAAGTCTAGAATCATTGTTGGTAGCATCTATCCCAAACAAAAATATTCAAATGGGTGCCTATTCAGTACTGATCCCTCCCATCATGGAGTAACTCCCCTTCCTTTGTGGAACCTCTATCCCATTATTAGTGGATCTCATACCTTAGAGAATGGATCCAAAACTTCCCATTCTTGGCCTATAAAGCTACTATAGGTTTGAGGATTGGAAGAGGATTGTTGGAAGTAGGTATATGTTGTTGAGATTAGGTTGGAAGGATTTTCTTGCAAGGGTCCAAAGGGTTGGAGATTTTAGAAGGGACTTGCAACATCAAGGCTATATGGTTGTAAGGATTTTCTCCAGTTTTATGAATATAAAAGCAATTGTTCTTTCTCAATTACATCTTCATTGATTTAATTTGTAGGATTCCTTGATCACCTACATAGATTTTGATTACATAATTGATTAGTTTATGATATATAATTGGTTAATTAGTCCATTTATCACTTTGGTTATATGCTAGATGCTTTGATCTCTTGTTTGTCTATGTTTTTGCGGATCTCTTCCAGGACATTATGGAGAAGTTGTGAGGAGAAACGAGAGGACATCTAGAGCATCGAGGAGCGAATGGTCAAAATATTTGAGGGACTTCGTCAATAATTTCGTTAAATCGGTAAGAGGCCTCTATCATTATATTTTCATTCAGTCAATCGGAGTCTAGAGAAAGGTAGTAGTTCCTGTTTGTTTGTTACTAGGGTTCTTTGAAGTCTAGGGAGATTGTTGTTGTCTGCAAGAGGGATAAGTCCACATAACAATGAGCTTTATATGCCTCTTGACTTAGGGCCGTATCTTGATTTCAACATGGAGCTACCCCCATTAATTATCAAATAACTTTAATGCACATACTCCTAAGGATCCACAGGACATATAGCTAGATTCTATAATTCCAGTGACTAAAAGTTGAATCATGGAAACTCAAAGCAAACATACTAGGTGGTATAGTAGGAGACATTGTTGTGCAAAGTTATGTAGGTAGAATATCTACCAATATCATTGTACATAATGATTCATTGACAATTTTCAACACATATACATAAAATAACAACATAATACGAATAATATGATTATCATTTTTAATCAAATCAGCTAAAATTCAAATGTGATTACCAGATAAAAATATTTCATGCATATCATTCTTCTAAGATAAATTCACAACGAACATCCAAAGATGGTAATATGATCATACAAATAATTCTTCATCAAAATAATGGTGATAATTTCCAATATATATGTCAAATAAAAATATAATGATTATAATATCATCATCATATTTAATAAAATCATAGTCATTGTATGATTACCAAATCCAAATGTTTCATAGATATCATTATTCTAAGGTAAATTCACAACATCCATCGAAAAATAGGAATTCCATTCTACACAATAATACTTCATAAAAAACAATGCATGTGCATGCCTAGCTAGCTACACCAAGATCATCCTCATGATCATTATCCTGACCATCCTGATCAGTCTCAGCCATGTCATCATCACCAACACTATCGCCATCCTCATCATCATCAAAACAATGATCAACATAGTCTAAATCATCATCATCATCATCAAAACAATGATCAACATAGTCTAAATCATCATCTTTGCAGACATTACCTATAACATTCTAAAGAAAAAAAATTAAAAAAATATTACATGTTAGTATTAATTCCGTAGCACAATTCATATCAATGCTAGCCATAAAATGAGGTAGGATATAATATCTAACAGTGATAAAAAAATAAACTTAAAATATGGTTCAAAGATATATTGGAAACCCAACTAAGATTACATACCTAAAAATTCATCTACACAACAAAATTAACTCATCTATTTTGCTACAACATCTCTTTTTCCAATTGATTTGTATGCCTTCCATATTTTAGTTCACATCAATCAATAAATAGGGAGAAATTAGATAACAATTATTTTATTCTAGTGCAAATTTTATTAAAAAAATATCACATATTTAATATAATTATAAAAGTTGTTATTTATTTTAACCCTTTCTCACCACCACGATGAGTGCCTTTTGTCTTTTCTAACCTCACCTTGCAAGCTTTGTCCTTAAAAATAAATTGAATCAATTCATTTTCACACAAATACATGTCTAAGTAATGGAGGTAACCCAATAGGAATTAGAGCTGGAACCAACTCCTCTATACTTCCATATCATGAAGCTTCATGTTTCAATATGTATATATCCAAGATTTTTAATTATATTACCAACTTCAAATATATTAGAAATTATAAATCAATAAGATAGAGGGTGTATAAATCATTAGAATTGGTACCTATAATCAGAGACTCACTCTATAACCTTATAACTAATTCCCAAATAAATACTCTTACTAGATATTGAATTAGTAGGATATAAGAAACTTAGAATACTCCTTTGACTCTTTAGGAGGTAATAATGACTTTGTATACTAGTAATTATCTAGGTCTCAGGAATAGGAAGCAGGAAATAGATATATAACTCCATTTCTTTCTTTTGACACCCATTTTGATAACGTTTGACACAATTATATGAAGGAGAGATCCCAGTAAGTCTCTTTTGACACAACTTTATCTCTATAATTCCCAATTTTGACACACCATGCAGAGGATTAATTCCCTATTGTGGAAATTTACCATTTGATTTATACAATAGCTCCTTAGTTTAGCATTGGATATATAAGCATTGAAAAGAATGTGGGGTAGTAAATTAATGTTATATTACTGTATCAAAGAATTTCAGAGACTTGCATAGTGAAGAAAGTTGAGCCGAAATTCTTGTCATATGCCTGAACAAAAGTCGAAAGGACACAACCAATAAATTTTAATGAAAACCCTAATGTTGTGGATCATTGATTTCCCGAGGAGAAATAAAAATCGTTCATGTAAAAATTCCTCGTAAACACCACAAACGGTGTCATCACGTGAAGCTCACACGTATCTAGCACACATGGAGGAATGTGAGTGCTCCACATAAACTTAGAACTTACCGTTATTCATATCATATAGCTAGACTATCATTTCGCGGGAGGTATTTAATTATTGGTGACATAATAGCTGTTGGGGCATCAATTGAAATGACAAAGCTTTTAACATAGTAAACTCAATTAAGAACCAACAAAGGTGATAAATTGACCATGATAAGTAACACGAATGATTAATTAAAAAAAGGGCAGCGTATCAAGGCTATGGTTTGGAGGCACAATTAGGATGATAAACTTGATTAGAGACCATAATTAGCATTAAGACCAATGTAAAACTAATTAATTAAACTATAAGGTATTATAAATGAACGATCTAATTTAGTAGAATAAAATGATAAGTTATAAACCTACATATAAGAGTTACATATGTCACACATATTATATAAATTAAAAGTACAAAGAACATAGATTAACCTAAAAGATAAGTAATAGACTTTAAAAATGAGTAAAGTCTAGTTAGAAATGTAAATTTTTAGAGACTTCAAATTTTATGAACCTTTCAAGACTACAATTATGGTTAGATATGCACTATAAAGGAAGAAAAATTTGCATTGATAATAGAGTTCCATAAGACTACATTAAGAAAAAGTATCAATTCAGATTTTTTTTTTAGTATGAAATAGGTGGTGTTACACATTAGTATTAATTTCAACAAGTAACGCCCATTCCCCTCAACATGCACAACCCAAGGTTAGTGTTACACAACATTTTTTCACTGTCCTTGTACTCCCCGTTCCTTGATCCCAGAGGACCTCTACAGTGACCCTCATATGTTTCCCTTCCATTAAGAACATGTCCCTACATTCCTCTTCTTCTGCAAAACATTTCCCTCTTACATCATTTCCCAAGAATCTTCCTTCAAGCTCAGTTTTCAAGACCAGTGCTAGTGCTCAGTTCCTTCCCTGCACTGATTTGCAAAGTTTAAGACTAGGACTAGCGCCAAACGGCAAAAATAAGCCATCCATCCCCTGCGCTGACCCTCTTTTGGCAAGTTTTTAAAAATGGAATCGAAGTTTCCAGGTCTAGAAGCTTCATGAACAATAGTCTGGTAAATGGTTGGGCAAGATAGAGCTGAGAAAGTCTGTTTGGGCTCTTTTCCCCTATTGAAATGGAACAAACTAAAGAGATAAGGCCTCTCCCATCATAAGAGGTTCCATTTCCCCTCTATCAAAACTATATAAACTCCTCATTTCACATCCCTAGCTAGCGAATGAAAGGGCAAAAATAATCTGCAAATCTTGAGAGCCATATTGAGAACCTTAGCCTTGTAGTTTGTGTGAGAAGGGATAATTATCTTATAGTGTTTGATTTGCAGTAAAAGGAAAGAGGCATTTTGACTTCCATTGTTTTGAGGGTGAATCATGAGATGCTTATAATGGTACTGGAACCCAGACATGCCAAAGGGAACCTGCAATGTGAAGGCTCTGGTTGTATTTCTCTTTGAATTTTACATTTATACAAATAATGGATTATTTCCTATATCATGTGTAATATTTCATTTGATAGCTTAAAACTCCTTGACCTTTTAAGTAGATTGAATTCAATTTTATGCTATCACGTTTTTTGTTGTCTCTTGCATGTTTGTTTCAGGTATTTGAGCGAAAGGAACAAAAGGAAGCTGGAGCAAGGAGGCAATATCATCATCAAGTGGATTAGCACTATAAGAGGTAGGCCATCTTATTTGATTCTAATATAAGGAAATTTACATTAGATTGTCTTGTTTGTGGCTAGACCCACTCTCTTGGGCTAGAGGGATCGCCTCTGTCTGCGGAGAGGATTTCCTACTCCACAAATTGTCAACTCCACTGGGGATCCATCCCTCTTTTTGGATTGTTTGCATTTCATGATTTGTGTTGACTTTTGTCATATTGCTCTTCCTTTTTGGTTTTTTGTGCTTTACACTGTCTGTTGCCTAGGTTCTTGAATTTAGCGTGATAGGTCTAGTTTTGATTTCTGATTTTTTATTTATTTTTTTATTTTTTCTTTAAAATTATCGATTAGTGTTGTTTATTTTCTGACAGTCGCATTGACCAACGCAATTTACCCTTGAAAAGTCATGTCATACCCCCTTGTGGCGCTTGTTTTCAGTTAGGCAGTCGCGCTGATTCCTGTAGGTTAAAATCAAAGTTTCTCTTGAATCATTGGCAGTGTGTCTTGTCCTCATAAGTTCTATTTCTCAGCTTGTTTGCCTTACTTGATTTTTTGAGTTTTTTGGATGGTTTGTGTCCCTAGGGCATCCAGGTTATTGTCCATTCAACCATTTGTTTTCTCATCAAGTCAAGTTGTTTCTTAGTTGCCCCATGCATTTCATGTTTTAGTCCTTGTACTGTTTTGTTTTCAATTGAACAAGTGAAAAATTTTCATTTTCTCTTCTCTTGATTGAATGTCTCTTTTCGAGCATAGATTACATTGCTCGTTTTGTTTTGATTGAGTCTTTGCATGTTTGTTTTGTGAGGAGTTCTTCTTATCTTTCTTGGTATATGATTGATGTTGGTTGTTTGAAAATTTTTCATTGCAATGTTTATGTGAAAGATTCATTTTATCATTCCATTGAAAAAATACATCATTATAGTTTTTTAAATTGATATGTTGTGTTAAGTAGCATCATTGAAAGCTAGAATTCCATCATCATGAGCATGTGAAATGAAATGAACTTATTTTACTGTTGAAAGGACTAATTGAAGTGAATTTGATAGGAGAGATAGGAAGTGGAAAGAGTTTTCATTATTTTGTTTTGAAAATCGAAGTAGTGAAGAGTCATCTTGCTTTCAATTTCTTGTTTGTTGCATTGATTGTTTTCTCTACTCTCAATTAGTGTAAACATTCATCGAATTGAAAGATTTTTGTCTCATATAGCTACATATAGGATTTTTTAGGTGACATTGATAGGGCCTGAAAACTGAGACTTAATTTCAAGATAAACCTTTAAAATGTATTCAATTAACCTAAGGCGCATTTGAAACTAAACACTCACATTTATAGGTCTAGGCTAGAGACGTGTTCTGGCGTCTTTAAACCTAGAAACTATCGTTTGCTTTAGCATTAGACAGTGCTAGTACGAACTTGTGCTCCCTGTACCGTCGTGTATATAAAGAGATACCCCACTAGGTTTGCAATCCTTTATCCATAGGAAGCCGAGTTTGTTTCCTTGTAAACCTGATACACTGAACACAACATTCGAGGAGATTGCCTACCCATACTTCTCGATTCACCAGGAGGTATTCTACAGTTCATGGTTACCTGGTAATCATTTTGCCTATATTATCCTGAGCATTCATTTTGGTATTTTTGACTCTTTAAATTTAAAAGATCATCGAGCACTTGTCCTTTCGAGCTCGTTCAAACTGAAAGAGACTAGAGTCATCTTTGCCTTTTTCTGAACTCTTAAAACATGAAAAGGCATTTGTCTATTTCAGTGTCTTAATTTTTTATTTTTTTTCCCACGATCACATCACATTCCTAATAGTCTCATTCTAGACCGCATCGTGAGTTTACCTTTAATATATTTTAAAGAAGCCCTGAAATTAATCTCTATTCTCTTGTTGTTTGAGACAAAGTTGTCATGGCAGAACCATCAGGTTTGCCTAGTTCCTCTTCCACTCCTCCATTTGAAAGATCACCTGAGGAGCCTCTCCTTGAAATCCCACAGTCACTCGAAGATGAAGGTGTTAAACTTGGAATTGTTCTGAGTCTTCAACCTTTATCATCTCGTCCCCTTCCATCAGATACTGGGTCACCTTACGAATCTGACCTGGAATTTCTAGATAATCCTTTCTAGACTCTAGAGAGTCCGCCGACTCCTGAAGGTTAGCAAGGACTGGTTGTTTACCCTCTGAATCCTTTGTTTGATCTTGTTGTGATATCACCGCAGCATCCGTAGAGTTCGTACGATCGGCCTGGTAATTCCTTTGGAATTATCTCCTCGAACATCTTTGGTTGTCCATTGTCGTTTGTTTCCACCTATGGAATCAGAAGGTGAGATCCCAGTCTCCTCTTGGGGTCACTCGGAGGTTTATGCTACACACACTCCTCACATAGTTGATGAGCAGGGATATATGTTCCCTCCAGAAGGTTTCACTTACATGGGAAGCATTCCGACCAACATTTACCCTGATTATAGTGAGCCTTTATTGCTGCATGGTTATACCTCTCTAGCTCAATTGGTTTCAGTCACTCCCAATGCCTCTTTATATCACAACCCTGCTTGGTCTTCCAATGATATGCCTACCTCAGGTTCATTCGTTCATAACCCAACCTCTCGACCGATTGTACAAATGGTAATCACTTCAGTTCTGGTGCAACCCACCATTCTGACTCCACTTGTTTCGTCGTTTCAATCGACTCTTCTGGTTCAACTGACAAACTCAAGTCAAGTCTCGGTAAGTTCTTCTACCCCTCCAGTGAGTGGACAGACTGCGCGACCACCTAGGGGGGGAATCTAAATATCTCCATGATGTCTGGTGCAACCAATATAAGTGGCTCTCAAACTCACATGGTTGGAATGAATCAGCCCTCTTACAGTGCTATTCTGAACCCTGCTGGTCCATATGGATCAAGTATCATCCAATACTAGCAGTCGAACCTTGTTGGTCCATCTGGGTCAAGTAATGTCCAGCACTAGCAGCCATGTGTGGCTTAGGCTCTGTTCCAACCTCCTTATGTTCCATATGGTTCAGACGCTATGGTAAATCCACCTTACATCCCTCAAGCTGGGTCCTATGTTCAGCCTGGTCCATCCATTGTGCCTAGTGGATATGGCCAGTTCCAATTCGGTAACTTTCAGTACCCTCAGGGCGTCACCCCAGGAACTGTCTAGGTACCCTTGAAGTAGCAAGAGAAACCCTTGCAGTGACAGGGGCAACTTTTGCAGCAACAAGGGCCATCCTTGCAGCAACAAGGGTAGGTAGTGCAACAACAAGGACAATTACAACAACTGTAGCGGAAACCCTTGCAACAGTCGCAACAAACTTTGCAGCTGTAGAAACAATTTTTTCACCAGTCCTCCCAACCTATGTCCTCGCAAGGTCAACCTCTGCAGCCGCAAGGACAACCTTTGCAGCCGCAGGGAAAATCTTTGCAGCCGCAGGGAAAACCTTTGCAGCAACAAAGCCAACCTTTGCAACAACAAGGTCAACCCAGGCAACAACAACCCTTGTATTCATATCAACAAGGTCAGCGTTTTCAAGGTCAAGTCCTACAATAGCAGGCTCAAAATCCTTATGACCAAGGCAACAGGTTCAAAACCCTTCTATCCAGGGGCAGTAGGTGCAAAATTCGTATTTCCAGGGTCAGCAGTTTCAGAATCCTTATGTCCAAGGTCAACAGGCTCAACAACCTTTTAACCTGTATGTTGCTTATCAATAGTCTATGGCAGGACAATATCAAACCTACCCCAGATTGAATCCTCCTTATGGCATAATCAAATTCCATATGGACAGAGTCCACCACCATGGGGGAAAAATCCTTATCAAGAAGGATGGACTCCGCAATATGGGTCTCCTCAAAGGCCCTACACGCCTTTTAATATGCAATTTCCATTATTGGCCACATTGGAGCTGCCATATGTTTCTAGACTTACGAATGATCCCATTCTTCATTCGCCATACTGGCCTCCAGTTCCATCCAATATTCTGAGTGTTTGTCTGAATTTTGAGGGAAATGCGAAGGAGGATCCACAAGCCCACATGGTGACATATCACCTTTGGTGCTCCTCCAATTCGTACGTTGATGATTCCATTCATCTTCGACTTTTTCAACGAACTCTCACAAGTTTTGTAGCAAAGTGGTACATCAAACTACCTCGAAGTACCTACAATGACATCAACACTCTCGCTATGCCTTTCCTCACTCATTTCCAGTTGCTGGTTCGCTATGAAACTGGCACCCATATGCTTACGTCACTTAAACAAGACATTGCGACCCATATCTCTGGTCACATCCATGAATGGAGGCGTCAGCGTTGCCTGATCAAGTTTGAAATTGTTGATCAGTTGTTGACAGAATGGTTCACCAAATCATTCATCAGAAAAATTACTGAGGACATAGCTATGGGTGGGTGTGTTACTAAGGATCACGCCATCACTCGTGCCTAGTGTTTAGACCTCATCTACTCGCAATCTGGCACATTATATGATATGTTACCAGATGCTCCAAGACCATCATCAGATCAAATAACATCGAAGTCTCCAACTACCCCACATGTTGATGGATTTATTGGTTCCGTGTCTCAGACCCCCATGAAATTTTCTTCCAAGTAGAAATCAATCTCGAACACTGGTTCCAATGATCCCTCTCGAAATTCACTTGGTCCTGGTAAAACCTCTGAGGTTCATGCTGTCTAGTCTACCACAGCGGACAAATCCAGGAAAAAAGAAGGGAAAAGGCAAGGCCAAAGCCGATGCCCCGAAACAGGGCCCTCCTAAGTCATATGCTGGCTATGCTTCTCAAAGAAAGCCGAAGTATCCATTCCTCATCTGCGAGGAGTATCACTACACTAAAGATTGTCCCCGATGATCTAAAGTTAGTCGCTTGCTCAAAAAGACCCTGACTGTCTTGAAAGAGTCCTTTCCATCCCAGCAGACCCAAATGGTAGACCAACCTCAGTCTTCCGCTTCCATAGGTTCCCATGTGTTCATGATGAATACGCCTATAAATGTGGCTACCAATTCAAAATATTATCAAACACCTACTCTAACGGTAGGGAAAGAGAAAGAAGGTACCCCTTCCTCCTCCTTCTTGTCTACCTCCAGTCCTCTCCATATAGTGTGAGGTAATCATGATTCCACTATTCGACCACCCTCTTGGGGTGTGCTACGATATTCCTAATATAATCCAAACACTCAAGACGCTCAAAATTATAACATTGTTGAGGATTTTGCTCAAGGACCATCAGCTATATATGCTCTCGAGGTCCTTCAAAGTTGTCCTTCTTAGCAGAAAGTGTTGCTATCGGCTATTGGGGGTATTGATCCATCTGATTCCAACCTCATTTGTTTTGAAATGGAAAACCATGTTCCGCGCTTACCTCATCAGATTGCCTTTCTCATCCAGGTGATCATTAATGATAAGACCATTCAAAGGATCGTCATTGATGAAGGTGCTTCCACCTGCATCATGTCTGTCTCTTGTTGGAAAGAAATTGGTTCTCCTACCCTGAACTAAACACCTAAGATGTTGGAATCCTTTGATGGATGCGATTATCGACCATTCGGTGTCCTTCCTAATCCTTCCATTACCCTCGAAGGCAAGACAGTCAATTTCAAGGTAGAAATTGTTGATGCAAATATTAACTATAATCTTCTACTCGGATGGAGTTGGACTTGTTGTCCCTTAAGAAACCAATTTCTTGGTTGTGTAGAAATTTTGTTTAAGACATTAATGTTTATTATTTATGTCACTTATTTATATGGTGTATCCTCAAATGAAGGACCTGAAAGACTTGGTTTTTAACCCTTAATACTTTGCTGATATGAAAATCTCATAATGCCATATGATGTTGGATATAAAAGCTGAGTGAAGAATTCTTTGAAAGGTTAGAGACAAAATGTTGTTTTTCACATTATCTATTATTTGTAACACTTTGAGAAGTTAGAGACAATATGAATTTTTCACAGAAAATATTATCGATAACTTAAAAGAAATGTTGAAGTAGGGGTTTTAAGAATAGGAGCGCCGTTTTAAGGAATTTTAACTTCAACTACATTACTATACTTAAAGAAATGAAGACATATGATGACACATAACATGGAAGTTACAAAATCATACCCAACAATGTGTGGAAAACTTTTGATTCTTTCATTAATCAACAATTTATCAAAAGTACAGTAACCTAGTCTCCAGGTTCTTCAAAATTCCAACCCTTTTTCTATAATTTTCCCTCTCTTATACATCATGGGACAGTTGGCAATCACCAACATTGTCAAATTGCTTAACTATCTCCTAACTATATAAGGTAAAAGTCATTATAGAATATTACATTGGAGGGCAAAAGACACCTCATTCTTATCAAGAAAACAAAGTAACAAGAAATAACAAAAATTAGAAGGTGATGGCTACTCGTTGTTCGAATATGTGGCTTGATTGTTGATGAAGTTTCTTTGTAGATGTTCTAATGATAGCCAGACTATTTTAACAAAACAAACTGCATCTTTAAAAAAATCCATGCGGGGACTTGTGGTTATGGCCCACATATATATCGAAAGTGTTCTGATTGGCGAAACACAAAGAAACCTGACCAATCACTGTTCCTTTGAAGTTTCGGTCATCCATGTCAAATTTTATTTTTTCTGCTAAAACAACGAAATTGGTTGATTTACGTGGAATATGGCAAACCTTCAGCTACCACAGAACCGAAAGGAAACAAAACTCCGATTCATAATCTTATCGCGTCTACCTTTTCCACAAAACTTTACCTTCCCCATGAACTCGATAGGAAACAAAGCTGCAGTTCATAGACTTCTCAGGTCCGAAATTCATAATAAAACCAATGCACCTTTTGATGTGATATCTGTCGGATCTCATCCCTTCTTGATGAGTGGTTGTGATTGATCCAGACTTCAATGGATTAAATCACGTTCTATATACCATCGCGTTTATTTTCTGAATTAAAAATCGTCCATGTTAACCACGTGATTACTGTCGGATATGCATTCTTCAAGCGGACAACCCTGATTAATTGAGGTTTTAACTCCATTTTATAATTTCTCGCGTCTGATTTTGAGTTAAAATTTGTTCTTGTTATCCACATGATTACCGTCAGATCTGCATTCTTCAAGTGGAAGTCCTTGATCAACTAAGGTTTTAACTCGATTTTATAACTTCTCGGGTCCGATTTTGGAGTAAACCTCACCCTTGTTAACCACGTGATTACCGTTAGATCTGCTGCCTATCGATTGGATGGCTCAGATCTTCTCCTAGGTTTCTCACATTCGCAAGCCATCAATAACATAAAACAAATCAATTCTTTCAAATTTCTGCATTCTCTTTTATTTCTGTTATAACATAATATTTGTTTTTTTTTTTTTTTTTTTTTTTTTTTTTTTTTTTTTTTTTTTTTTTTTTTTGCCGATAAAACTAAAAATAATATTAAAATGACAATGGATGCTACAACAGGACCCATGCCATGCATGTTGTAGCCTCCTCTCTATTCTGCATTCTTTGTTTTCCTCATCAAGCGAAAATCATCACAGTCGACCATTTATCTTTCTTTGCCTCTTCTTCCTCAAATGGCAATGTTCCTTACATGAATCATACCAATGCTCCATATGAGAGTGTGGGGGGTGGAATTTTCCAATATCCCGCCTTGATGGGTATTTTTCCTCTCCCAACTCCGCATGTTGCCTCTGTCAACATGATCTTGGTTAAGTCTGATCCTTGGGTCATTCCCTCTCCTCATATTGTTGATACATGGGGTGATGTTATGTCATTAAGCCCTATCGAGATCAATTATGTGGAGATTGTTTCAACTTCATCTTCGGTACCTATTGATCATACTACTTCAAGTACGTCTCTTTACACATATTCTCAATCCGTGTGGCTTGGTTCCTCGGATTATCCCGATCCCTTAACTGAGACTTTTCCTTCTAATGAAAGTATCATGGAAATTATGTCTCTGGAGGAAGCACCTTGGAGTGATACTCATCATCGTTCCTCATTCTTTCCTGGCTCGACGGTCATGTCTACTTGCCTTGAGAAGTTTTCTTCTCATTTCCCGACCCAACCACTTCAAATGCCTATCATTACCCATGAATTTTTTTCGGAAGGGAACATGGGTAATATTACCCAATGATGCTTTTTGACATTTTTGTTAAACTTGGTATCATTGAAAATGTTCATATTGAGGTGACTTGTTCTCCTGATGAGATCAAGATTTATACTCGTCTTTTCCAAGAGTTTCAAGATGTTCTTGCCTGGTCGTATGAATAAATGCCCGATATTGACCCAAGTATAGTCGTGAACAAAATTTTGACTAATCCTAACGCAAAGCCCGTTCGTTAATGAATTCATCTAGTGCACCCTACAAAAGTGGCCTCCATTAAAGGGGAAGTTGAAAAAATTCTTAAAGATAGATTTATTTATCCTATCCCTCTGACAGATTGGGTGTCCAATATCGTACCAGTGACTAAGAAGCAAGGCACCTTTTGGGTATGTGTTGATTACCATGACCTTAATTGTGCATGTCCAAAGGATAATTATCCCACTCCTTTTATAGACCAAATCATCTGGGAGTGATATTTTATCCTTTATGGATGGTTTTTCTAGTTATGACCAGATAAACATTGCACCGACTGATCAAGATAAGACAACCTTTATCTGTCTATGGGGCACTTTTGCATATAAAAATCTCCCTTTTGGCCTTAAGAATATTGGATATAATTTTCAAAGAGTGATGTCCTATGCTTTCCATGACATTAAAAACATCGTTCAACCTTATCTGGATGATCTTCTAATTCACGTAAGCTTCATGACCATCCCGGTCATCTTCGACAAAGATTTCTTCATTGCAAACACTATAACATTCGGCTGAATCCACATAAGTGTGTATTCTGCGTCAAATCTGGATGACTCCTCGGTTTTATTGTTTCGAAAGATGGAATTCATCTTGATCCTCTCAAATTCGAGGCTATTTTTAATCTAACTCTCCCTCTTTGTTGCATCAATTATAGAGTCTACAAGGGAAAGCGAATTTCCTTCGTCGCTTTGTGCCTAACAATGTTGAGCTAGCTTCAGGGTTCACTCTATTGCTTAAGAAAGGAACTCCATTCATTTGAGATGAGGCTGCCCAAAAGTCTTTTGGTGACTTGAAAGTTGTCCTCGTTAATGCTCCTTTGTTGCATCCTCCGAACTATCATCGCGATTATTTCCTCTATCTAGTTGCAGCTTCTAGCACTATTTCTATGGTGCTAGTGCAAGACGGTGATGAAGGTCATGAACATGTCATTTATTACCTTAGCTGCAACCTCCTCGATACTGAGACCCGTTATGGTTATGTCGAGAAGTTGGCTTTGGTTGTTGTTTAGGTTGTTCAGCATTTTCAGCATTATATTCTCCTCCGCACTACAATCGCGATTTCCGAGTGTAACCCCATGACTTACATTCTAACTCGTTAGTTACTTGGGGGAAAGTATTCTAAGTGGATTGTCATCCTCCAGGAATTTTATTTGGTGTTCACTACTGCCAAATCCAAGAAATCACTTGTATTTGTTGAGTTGATTTTCTCTCTTCCCTCTGCTTCTCTTCCTACTAGTGCTGATGAGAAGCTCCCCAATGAGACTCTCTTTCTAATTAGCACACTTGATCCTTGGTACGGTGATATCATCGTGTATCTCCAAAATTCTACCTTCTGGTCTATGTTGTACATCATTGGGGATACTTTATACCGTGTTGGTGTTGATTCAATTCTTCGTCGATGTTTAACTCTCGATAAGGCTGAAAGAGTCTTGAATGACTGCCATTCTAGTGCATGTGTGGTCATCTATCTGGCTACGCCACTGCTCAAAAGATACTCCGCGCTAGCTATTTCTAGCCCTCTATCTTTAAGGATTACATTCTTCCTGTTTGCAAATGCCATGAGTGCCAGATTTATCAATGAAAAATGTGTGCCCCACCCACTCACCTTCACCTTGTTATCATCGTTGGTCCCTTTTCCAAATGAGGCATTTATTTTAGGACATGTAACCCTCATTCAGCCGAGGGGCATGGTTATATTATCGTTGTCATGGATTACTTCACCAAATGGGATGAGGCAATGCCTACATATTCAGTGGATGATAAAATAGTGGCACAATTTCTCTTCAATCATGTGATTTCCAGGATTGGAGTGCCTCAATCCATTGTCACTGACCATGGCTCACATTTTCGCAATTACATGATGGCTGAGCTAACTTCTATGTTGGGCTTGCATCACGATGACTCAACTCCATATTACCCTCAGGCCAATGACCAAGTTGAAGCTGTTAACAAAGTTTTAGTTACTATGCTTCAGCACAACCTTGGGATGCACAAATCCAATTGGCATCTCATACTTTTTTTCAGTTCTGTGGGCCTACAGAACCTCGACTAAAGATGCAAGTGGATTCACACATTTCCAGCTAGTCTATGATCTGGAATCTACCATACTGATTGAATGTGAAATTCCCTCACTTAAATTGGTTGTCAAATTACTCCCCTTAACCTCACCTCAAGAAGAGCATATTTTACTTTTAGAATGACTGGATGAAACCTTCCATCTCGCTGCTTTATTCATTGAAGCACAAAAAAGCAATTTAAGTACCATTTTGATCAGTTGGTCTCTCCTTGTGCTTTTTATGAGGATGATTTGGTCTTGGTATATGACCAAGCTAATGATAAGTTGGGGGCAGGAAAATTCAAACCCATGTGGGATGGGCCCTATATTGTCAAGTGTGTGTTACAAAAAGGGGCCTATGAGCTGATTGATTATGAGGGCACCCCTTAGACAAGCCCTGCAACGGGATGTACCTCAAAAAGTACTATGTCTGAGTCATCTCGCATGGTTAATTTTGTACATAAGTGTGTTATTCATTTTTGTGTAGTTTGGTTTGGTGTGTTTTTCAAGCAGCTTTCCTGCTTATTATGTCTTCACCTGCTTTGCAAATGTCTGTGACTCCTTACATAATTTTCGCTGATGGTGCTTTCCGTAGTACCAAGAATCTATCATCTGCGGCATTGGATATTTATGACCTTCATGGTGAGTGATTGATATTCAAGGTATTTGTTTAGGTCAAACAACTAATAACATTGTTGAATATAGCGTGGTTATCAAACTCTTGTCAGAAGCCATTTATCTTGAGATTCGAGACATGGTTGTTAACCTTGATTTGCAACTTGTTGTTCTTCAGCTCAATGGGCAATATTATGTCAAAAAAACTCCGATATTGAGAATGTATTTGCATATTCATCTATTGGAAAGCAATTTTGATTATATGACATATCATCACATTCCTAGGCACATGAATACATTAGCAGATGCATTGGCTAATTATGTGTTAGACAAACATTTACGCAATATGTGAAAAAAAAAACCCAAAAATAATATATGTTTTCCAAGTACATTCGTGGCTCGCAAGCCTCAAAACTCTAAATGCTAAACCTATGGACTACTTGACATTGTGCTCATGAGATCACGTTACTACTCGTACTGCATGAGTCAGTAATCCTTGGATCTGATTTGACACTCCCATTGTCTGCTGCTGATAACGGCATGGAATTTCCTCCATCCGGGCATACTCTGGGATGCCTCTGGTTAGGTTATCAAGATTCTGCACAATCTCCTCCTCATTGTCGACTTCTTCCTGATAAGGAGCGATCTCAAATTGTCGAGCAACGCGTCTAGTGATCGGGGAAATCTCGGTTGGTCGCTTTGGTCCCACATCTACAATTACAAAATCAAAATGGCCTCCATCATCAAAATCCTCCCCCTCTCGGAACGGCATGTCAGGATCACCACGGAAGTCAGTCCTACTATATGGCCAATCCTCTACCACAACCAGTTGACACCTCAACCACACAAATAAATCGAGCTTGTATGACATGTGTTGACCCCTTCTAGTCCTGGGAATCAGTTCACTCCATTGGACCATCCATGGATCTCCTGGCATTGGAGGATTTACCTCTACCAACTCATAGTGGAATAGTGGGATCCGTTCCAAGAAGAAAGTCACCAGAACATAACCATATCCAAATAGCCTTATATTTCGTGCCTTGCATTTGGATGACGAGCGCTTCATGTTCACTTTCATGGCTTCCACCCAGTTGAAGATAGTGGGCATCATGCAGTCTATGGCATACTAGAACTTAGACTCGTTGGACTCATGCAATGCCTGAGCCCCAAAAATTCTTTTAATGGTCAAGAGCAGCACCTTCAATACAAGGTCGCATATGGTCATGACGTCAACCTTTCCGCTTTTATATTTCATAGATTCCAGACAATGTTCTGCAAGGAGCGTGTTCACACTTGCCCCAATGGGCCTACCTCCATGCAATTGGACCCATTCCCCTCTACAGGACAGTCCAGTAATGAAGTAAATGTCTGAAATATCTAGCTCCAGATCTTGATCATGGATCACAAATAGCTCTCATCCAACGTCCCACAAATTGATCAAGTATTGTAGCATCTCAGGTTGAGCCCAAAGGCCTTGTGTGAGAAAGAATTTGAGGAGCCCACAGTTCCTCTATGGATCTAGATAGTTTGGATCTTCTAATGCCAATGAATCAATTCCTTTGTGCTTGCGTTCTTTCCATTCGATCACCATCTTTCATGTTGTGATTTTCCTGCAAACAACATGCATTCACCTAAACATCATCTTTTGCAAGAGGAATTTCAAATTAAAAGCAGTTAAATCGATCGGAATTTGAAAAAATTCTACTCTCTGCGTCGACTCGACTGTTTTAGAAATAGTTGCACTGACGGCACGGGTTCCTGTGTCAAAAACCCATGATCAATGCAATTGCGAGCCTAGATCTCGTGCTGACCGAAGGCAATTTTTTTGCAAAAATTCCTCAAAAAAACCCTAAAAAAATGGCTAAATGCATAAAAAACAAGTATCAAAACAAAGCTTAAGGCCTCATCTCTTACCTACAATAGATGGTTCGTCGATCGGCCTCTTGGATCTGTTACAACCTGCTCCTGAAGATTTAGGGCACAAGTGGGTAAAAATTGCTCCAAATGAGGTAAAAGAGGTAAATGGTAAAAAATGTTTTACTTTTTCCCTTTTTATAAACGTTTCATCATGTTTTAGGGTTTTGAAAGCATTTTTCCACCATTTTTACCTTAGAAACGGATAATACGTTTGCTTCTTGTGCAATAATAGGTGATGGATTGCTGGTGATGATGTAAAAATGGAGGCGTCTTTAAGCTTTTTTCCCGACTCATAAAAAATTCAAATGAAAAGATCGCAAAGTATTTTTCCCTTTTTGACTCGTTAAAGAAAATAAAAACAGGGAGTTTGCTTTAAGCTCTTTTCGACTCTTGAAACATGAAAATATTATCTAACTCTTGTCGTTTTGACCTTGTAAAATGGTTCTAAAATGTCGTTTACCCAGTATACGTTTACCCCTTTTTTGAGCTGGGATAAACTATTTACGAAAAAGGTACTCCTTGGCTGACATGGTCAAGAGGTTCTTTCAAGTATTGTTTTCTACCTTTTCGGGCTCGAGAGACAACTTTACGAAAAGTGACCTTTTGGAGTTTTATTTTTTGTGTCTTTTTCAAACTCTCTAAACATGAAAACGATACCAAGTTTTCCCTTTGTTGAACTCGTTAAACTTTAAATGACATCGGATTCATCACCATGACGAACATGAGCTTCTCCTTCCTACGCCTCATTAATATTACTAGGTCAGATTCATCTGAAGGATGGACTTACATTGCAAGCATATGCTATCCCCTTCAAGCTTGCAATAAAAAATAATTGGGGTACCTGCTAGAAATGGTGGGGGAAAATGGGAAATTTTACCAGTTGTGTTGGCAACTTGTCACTCTTGAACATGACACTCTTCTGCTTTGTTTCGGGTTGGGATATCACCACTTCATCATTGACCTTCCTGGGTTTGGACCATCCTTTTTTCCTTTCCCTTTGATCCATGTCATGTCATCATAACCTCCGACCTTATGGATCCAAAAGCTGCCAAACTCCGGAGTCGTGTCGCTGATATGTTCAAGAGTTAATCCTTCTACAATTTACACTCGTTCCCGATTATCTATATCATCTCATAATCATTGCATCCCTTGTCTTGTGTCGATGATGTGGGATACATCATGTCCCTCCTTTGATGAGGTCACCTCCTTTCGAATTCAGGTCATTATCTAGGAAGTTGACTGACAGACTCCTTCCCAGTACCTTAGAGTTTGCATGTCCTAATGGCAAGTTCTTCGCACTCAGCACCAAGTCCTCATCATTGGATTTCGATCGAGTGACTTCACAGGTGTTCGACTTCAATTCCTTATTCACACTCCGTGAATTATGCTACTGGTACCTTGAGAGTTGTTTTCATTATTGGTGGTTTTTCTCACACATGTTAACAGTTCACATCATTGACTAGTAATCAAGAAATTTTCTAGCATGTTCGACATCAACCCATCTATTCGCATACTAGATTTTGTACTTTTATCGAGTCGTGTTGGAGCGCAAGACCCTGTGCTTAGATTACGCAAGTCCAGGTTGCAGGGCAATGTGACATGATCATGCTTACATACATGTCTCCTTCAAATGGATGGCTATGACCATACCTTGGGTTTGATATGATCCTTCTTACTAGATGGTTGTTGCCATACCTTGGATCCATTTACATGATCTTCTCTGGATGGCGGTGTCCATACCACGATTCATGAATCGGAAATTTCAGTGATGTATATGTATCTATGCTTGCTTGCAGGTTTTTCGGTGGTGGTCTTCGGTTCTATGCATCTTCTTGTAAAGCATTTCACCCCTCACTCTTGTTCGACCTTCATACTTTAGCGGGCATCTGTTACACATCATTTTTTCACTATCCCTGTACTCCCCATTCCTCGATCCTGGAGGACCTCTACAGTGACCCTCATATGTTTCCACTCACCTATCCCACTTGGACCCCCACAACTGTCTCTTTCAATTTTTCAGTTTCCTTAATTGTAGCATAGTTTACTATTTTTAGCAGTTTTTCGGAACCTGAACTTCCGGAGGCGTTTTGAGGCCCTAAACGACGTTTTTTTTGGAAAATTGGGAGAAACATCGATCCAACATCGTTCCATGGACCGATGTTTCTCATCCCAAAGTTGTAGTCCTCAGATAGATATTTCTGACAAGGTATTGAGTGCATCAAATGGGGATCGTATGCCAAAGGTACGACCTCGGGAAGTTGATGTACCAATTTACCCAAAATGGGGCCCATAGTTTGGCGCTTCATCTCCTAGGGTTAGGTTTTTGAATGTTTAGGGTTTTCCATTGTTTCTCACCAATAAATATGCCTTTGAGCCTCATTGTAAGATAGTTCAAAGGCATGTAACCGCCACATCTCTTCTCAGAGATAAGCTACCATCGCCCTAGATGGTTTATTTCCATTTCTGTTTGTAAGCATATTTCAGTATTTTACATTAATGAAATGAAGTATTATTTCTGTTGCTTCTCTGTATTTATGGTTATATCTATAATTTGTTGTATTCTTGTTTAAATATGGATCAGTGGTATCGGAGGGGGCTTCTCTTTCTCTGTTTTTCTTTGCATGTCCCCAACGAGGTCGGGATATAAGGAGTTAGGGCTTGAACTGGTCGAACCATTCCAAGGCCAGCCTCACAAATCCTGACGGACTCCCATGGTAGATGAAAATAAAGACGAGGGGGTAGGAGATCCTATCAAAATATTTCTCAAAGAAGCCCTTGAGCGACAAAGGAACGCGATGATGGAAAAAATTGCCCAGATCCTTGAGCAGCTGCCCAAGGGCGATGCATCTGCTTCTAACAACTACTATGGAAACACCACACCCTTTAAGGTACAAGTTAACTTTGAAATCCCCATATTCAAGGGTAAAATAGATGCATATGTCGTAGATAAATGGTTAAGTCTGCTAGAAGGTTATTTTTCTTTCATGATTTTTCTAGCGGGGAAAAGATCACTTTTGCACTTCTCAAAGCAGCCCCCCACGTTAAGGACTGGTGGGAAACCTACTGCGAGTAGAAGGATGAAAGTACAGGCTCACTATTTTCAGCTGCACCTACTTGGAATTCATTTTAGGATGCCATCAAGTAGCAGTACTGTTACACTGAAATTTGTCACCATGACTATCTGCAGTTAATATGGCTCAATCAATAGTCATATTATCCTCCTTGTCAAGCCTTATACCTCTGCTCTTCATGTCAAACTTCAAAAAGAGAGAAAGTCATTAAAAAACATGTTTATCTCTGGGTACGCAGGTTCTCTCTACCTTGCCTGTGTGTACGCATCCAAACTCATTGTACCTGCGTACTTGTACGCTCTGTAAGTCAAGGGATGGGTGCGTACTCCTGTAAAGGTCAACAGGCGCGAGTTTCATCTTTAAAAAGTTACTTGTGGTCACTTCTAGAGCTTTCTAGAAGAGTGTTTGACGTGTATGAGCGCCTCCAGATGGTTCATGCATCCCTATGATAGAGGAACTTATCCCATCTAGAGAGGAGCTACCCCATCCAAAAGAGGGAGTATCCCATTGATGTTGGGACTGAATAACTTCCTCTAGAATACTATAAATACAGGCTTTGGGCTAGAGGAGGGGAGGTTGAAAGCTGAACATTCTAAAGGGTAAATGCTGCTGGAATTAGGACTTCCATTGTTGACTTGTGAGGAGAGATCACTATCCTTCTTTGTTGCCATATTGGGAGTGGGTGAGCTTGTCAAAGTAGAGGAAATCTCTTGTTGGACCCTGGGAGGAGCTTGCACAACACCAAGGCTCAGGTTGTAATGGTTCCTTTTTTGTTTCCTTAATACAAATAAGTCCATTCTTCTCAATGATTTGTTGTTAATGAATTATTTCATGTACTCCTTGGTCTATATGATGAATATGCTTTGTTTTATGAAATATTCAGGTGTTATGTAATCGTTTGACTGGTAGTGTATGCAGGTCTTAAAGTGAAGGAGGAGCTCATCTGGATCAGCAAGGCTGGACTGCTACAACAAGCGTTGGATTTGAGGTAGGATCGAACAACACTTGGTTTCTCATAGAATGATGTATGTTTAGAGAAGGATTGCTCTTGTTTGTCTTGTTTATCACTAGAGAGTCTTAGACTCCTAGGGAGGTTAGGTTTGTCCACAAAAATAACTCTTTCCGCATGACAAATTGGCGACTCCACTAGACCTGCATACACTAACAGTCAAACGATTACATAACACCTGAATATTTCATAAAATAAAGCATATTCATCATATAGACCAAGGAGTACATGAAATAATTCATTAACAACAAATCATTGAGAAGAATGGACTTATTTGTATTAAGGAAACAAAAAAGGAACCATTAAAACCTGAGCCTTGGTGTTGTGCAAGCTCCTCCCAGGGTCCAACAAGAGATTTCCTCTACTTTGACAGGCTCACCCACTTCCAATATGGCAACAAGAAAGGATGGTAATCTCTCCTCACAAGTTAACAATGGAAGTCCTAATTCCAGCAGCATCTACCCTTTGGAATGTTCATCTTTCAACCTTCCCTCCTCTGGCCCAATGCCTGTATTTATAGTGTTCTAGAGGAAATTATTCAGTTCCAACATCAATGGGATACTCCCTCTTTTGGATGGGGTAGCTCCTCTCTTGATGGGATAAGTTCCTCTATCATAGGGATGCATGAACCATCTGGAGGCGCTCAATACACGTCAAACACTCTTCTAGAAATCTCTAGAAGTGACCACAAGTAACTTTTTTAAGATGAAACTCGCGCCTTTTGACCTTTACAGGAGTACGCACCCATCCCTTGACTTACAGAGCGTACAAGTATGCATGTACAATGAGTTTGGGATGCGTACATGCAGGCAAGGTAGAGAGAACCTGCGTACCCAGAGATAAACATGATTTTTAATGACTTTCTCTCTTTTTTGAAGTTTTGACATGGAGAGCAGAGGTATAAGGCTTGACAAGGAGGATAATATGACTATTGATGGAGCCATATTAACTGCAGATAGTCATGGTGACAAATTTCAGTGTAACAGATTGCCCCCTAAAGTGCGAAGCCTGTAATAGATAAGGGTTTTATATCATCTAGGAAGGGTGAAGTACTTTATCATTTCAAGGATTATCTCGTGGAAAGCCTGGTTAGAACCTGCAATTTTCAACACAAAATACATGTATAAGATTATATCATCACTGAGGTAGGCATTCCCATACTCAGATCAAAACTTTAACTAACAGACTAACTATTCTGATACAGGAATGACTTCATAATACATCATAATAATAGACTTGTGTAGATACAGTATGAACGCAGCCATCTGTTTATAATTGGTCTACAACATAATGAATACAAAACTCCCCGCAGCCTGGATGGTGGAAACTAGATCCAGGGTCTTCATCTCTACTTCCCGAATCGGTACGATTCTAGC
>APFE030747737.1:75983-91380 GCA_000404065.3 Pinus taeda | reverse complement strand
CTACTCGATGTTCTGTCAGGCTCAATAACTCCACCACGTCTAACTCTGTCGCGAATTCCCACACCAGGCAGATCTACGAAAGCAGGTTTTCTTGGCGATGGAAGATTTTCTCGCTCGCTTGTCAGCATCGACACTACCTGCGACATTGAAGGCCTCAAAAAAGAAGCTGCTTGCGTGCAGAGCAAACCAATTTTAATCACTCTATTCCCTTCCTCCGACGAATAACTGCCCTCCAATGTGGGATCTATAATTTCTGAAGCTCTTTCTGCTTTATACAGTCTCCATGTCTGGTTGCCCGACACACAAAAAGAACATAAAACATTTATTAGCAAGGTATGCCAATGCTATATATGAAAATTTTAGAAAATTTCCACCTGAAAGATGAGATCCATGTGAGCCATACCCTTTCGCTGAGAAACTCTGTGCATTGAGCCAAACTGTGATTCTTTCTTCCGCTCACAATCTCAAGTAGAAGAACTCCAAAGCTGAATACATCTGCTTTCTCTGTCAGTTGTCCGTGTAGGGCGTACTCAGGCGCCATATAGCCACTGCATAATGTCATTTACAGTGAGCTCTCCATATCTTAACCATCTTAAAAAGATATAAATTTGTAGTTTACTCATATATTTTAATTTATTAAATCAACAGTGACATCAAATGGTTGAACTGGAGAGATAATTCTTACAAAGTTCCAGCAACTCTAGTGCTGACGTGGCTCTGATCTTCTCCCAAGAGTTTGGCTAAGCCAAAGTCGGCTATTTTGGGTCTGTGTTTATCGTCAAGTAAAATATTGCTTGCTTTGATATCTCTGTGAATGATCCGAATTTGAGACTCTTCGTGAAGATAAGCCAGACCACGCGCAGTTCCAACTATGATTTCATACCTCTCTCTCCATTTAAGTGAATGACCCTTTGTTGTATCTGTAATTAATACATACCTAGTAGTAAGAAAATTAGCAAGCTACATAAACAAACTGAAATAAATCAATATCCATGGAACCATTAAGCCGTTAAAGAGCGAGAAGCAACCGAATATAAACTTGTCGAGACTACTGTTTTGGAGGTATTCGTAAACTAGTAGCCTTTCTGAGCTTTCGACGCAGCAGCCAAGCAATTTCACTAGATTTCTGTGTTTAACACGACTGACAAGATTTGCTTCATTCAAGAATTCAGCGTCTCCTTGCGTTGAACCTATGTTCAGCCGTTTAACTGCAACCTCGCGTCCATCAGGTAAAACCCCCTGTACATCAATCAGCTTTAAATTATTTCTATTCTCCATTATCACTTGGGACTATTGCTTGCAACTCTAGATTTCAAAACCAATTGTTTAACGCGTACTCTAAATCAGCTTTTAATTATTTATATTCTGCATTATATCTTGAGCTCTTGCTGAACAAACCCCTAATCAATTGAAAGCAATGATTTAACACTCACTTTATAGACGGACCCAAAACCTCCCTGGCCGAGTTTGTTCTCTGCTTTAAAATTGGAAGTAGCGTCTCTCAGAATATGGTACTTAAAAACAAGTTCCGGATTCACCTCAGGAATCGATAAGCCGATTTCTCTGTCCTCACCTGCAAAAACAATTGCATCGCATCTATTTATGTTGAGGTTTTTCAGTAGGCGAGCAGTTCATAAGATACCTGCTAATAAGGCGCACACTGAATGACCTACCAATATCCGGACCTCTGGTTAGACGAATCCGTTGCCAACGTTTCCGTCGAATCCACTTGCAGAGGCCTATAGATACAATTAATCCAGCCAGAGCAGCTAACACGCCTAGAACTATCGGAAGCACCTTAGAGCCTTTCCGTCCTACAAATTTACACATATAGCCTATGTTTACTTACCGAATAAAATCTTAACAGAACCACTATAGTCCGCCAGAGCTTATCTCGATATTGTAAATTGGCTATATGTTTTATTTCTCCAATGAACAAAACCACAACCATTATAAGATTTGCGACAGAAATACCGGATTCTGGAGTACTCTGGCCTGGAGATGACGACGAAATGATTGAAGTATTGAAAAAGCTATAAATTTCGTAATGCAAATCGCAGTTCCTACTTCGGTAGCGTGCTCCATTAGCTCCGCTTGTGCAGGCCGTGGCAGAATTATTCAACCGACCGTCACCGGATATCTTTGACCGACCCGCAACTAAGCACGACCGGCAATTTGTTGGGGACAGATCTCTCCAACACTGGGCTAAGACATAGATTTCCCTCGAGTCTGAAAAATCACTGTCGACTTTATTGGTAGCGAAAAGTCGGGGATTCTGCACAGCTTTTTCGATGGTATCTAAGAGAACTTGCTCAGTAGCATTTCCGAACAGCCCTGGGACATAGCTTATATTGCTGTCGCAAACAAGATTCATAACCTCGCTTCTCTCATTATAATCGTTGTAAAAGTTATGATTGTCGTAACGTAAGAAGCAGTCGTTTAGCGAAACGAATCCAGATGTGGTGTTGTGACATTTATCAACAAGAAATGCCTGCGTCCCCGATGCGCACTGTTGGCAGTCGAGGAATTTAAATCCCCCCTGCACTGAAGAAGCCCATAAGCAGCACTACTGCTGTTTTGGCCCTCAACACTAGTGTTGAATCCGGTCATAGAAACGTTCCCCACCAATGATTCAAGTACCCAGTCTAAATTATGCTGGAAATCGCTACCTTCTCTAGATTCGTTGGTCCCGCAATCAACCCAGTAGGAATTATTAAAATCGTCAGCTGCTAAGAGGTGCAGAGGCGTCCATGCACTGACGATAAACAACATACAGTTGATTATTGATGTTTTCGGCTTCATCGCCATCGCAGGGCAGGCAAAGAGCTCAACTCCCTTCTCTGGCTTAAGGCGCGGAAGACTATGTTGGTAATTACCTTCTCCGGAATTTGGAAGACCTCAGTGACTGATTCTGCAAGCACAGCACTCCCCACTCCAAGTCCTCGTGGATACGGTAAGGCTGAGGCTGCGTTTCTACATGTTAGCATTCATATAGGTGAAATTTACTAAGTAAGGTTATAATTCAGCATAAAGCTTGAATTTTATCTTAGCGTTTTATCTTTATATTTCAAAATTATAAATATAAAAATTTTATATTTAAAAATTATATAAAAAATAAAAATTTCCTAGTTTAATTATTGATATTTTAAATTCATAATATTCAAAAATGACGTTTGTAGGTTCAAAGATAAATAAATGATGTTTTGGTATTATAAAAATGATTAAAATATTAAAATGTAAATTATATTATAAAAATAATTAAATAAAAAATATAAATTAATAAATAATTTAAAAATTTATGTAATTAAAATAAAACAGTGTGGTTATTAAAATAATTAATTTAATAAAATGATGTTAAACAATTCACGAAGTTTATTTTCAATTTTTGGAAATTTAGAGTAAATATGAAGACAAATGTTCAAATACTTCCAAATATTCTAGTTGTAAGAATTAGCTGGAACAACGTCTGGCACATAGTGTTTTGTTTTTTGTGGGTGTTCAGGATCTAATTACTGAGAGTATCAGTTGGCTTGCTCTTCTATATTGCAGCGTCTCTTTCAGTTTTGGGAGCTGTCTTCCATCTGAGTGCACTGGGATCTTCTCTTTTCGTTCATTTTGGGTTCGTTTTGGTTTTGTTTTGTCATCAACTCCATTCAGCGGTACATTATGGCAAAAATGTTGATATATGTTTTGATGTTGTCACGTTTGAAATCATATGTTCCTATTTGGTGCTCAATGTTTTCATTTTATATGTCTTTAAATTATATGTAAAATGTGTGTCTTAGCTGTCCTATGAGTCTGGTCACCATTGATATGAGAACCAAATCTTTTATCTGTTATCTACAGACCATGATGTATATATTGTCTCAATATAATATATTGCTTTTCTTTCTGAAAAAAAAAATTAGCCCTGGTCTCCTTTCATACCCATTGCCCTATTTTTTTAATAATAAAAAATGAAATTAATTATCTTTTAAAATATAAATTTCGATTTTAGTTCACCTAATTATTATAATAAAAAATGAAATTAATTCTCTTTTTTAAAGTATAGATTTAGATTTTAAGCGCACCTAATTTTTTTAATAATAAAAAAATGAAATTAATTATCTTTTGTAAAGTATAGATTTAGACTTTAAGCGCATTTTGGTGGGAGTTGACTTGCACTTAAAGAGACCGCCGATCCGAATTGAGGGAGACAGATGATGACAATGATGTGATATTCGGGAGAACAATGAATTCAATATGACGCTTTCGATGAGATTTCATGTGGGCTCGAGGCACTATCACGGTTGGAATTTGATGTTTAAAAAACATTAAATTTTGAATAAAGTGTTTTTTTATAAAAAAAAAATTAATGTGTTCTGAAATTTATAAAATTTATTTTTGATGGGTTATTATTTTCCTCAAATGTTTTTAACACTATATATCAAGTTGTGCTTTCTTTGGATTAGGGGGTCAGAGTTTGGTATTCATTAATTCATTCACCTATTATGGAGTAAGCACTGTTATTAAGGCCACATCAATGTTGTATGTTTCTGTTCTACTAAAATCTGTCACGGAAATTGACTTGACACATTATATTGGAGAATTTATGATCTTCAACTAATGTATCAATGGAGTACTATGAATTAAATTGATTTATTTATTTCCAAACCATGCTTGATTGTGCCCAACTCTATAATATTCTTAAAAAAATGGATAGGGACAACTTACAGTGGTTCCACCTAGAGAGCACCATATCATGGATGGGACGTGCAATTGAGGAATCAAGTGTATACCAAACTTTTCTTGCTTTGTTAAAGAATCAAGTATATACCAAACTTTTAGTGCTTCGTAAAATCAAGGACTCCTCCATATATTTGTGCTACGATAAAATCATTGCACTCCATTTGGGCTTACTTGTATGGTTGCCAAGCTTGCATGTAGTCTCTTCCCTCTCAGCATGGCCTTAATACCATCATTGTTGGACGGAGGTCATTAAACACTTAGCTTTCTTTGCGTATATTCTTTTTTGCGTTAATGCTAGTGGTTTTTAATCAATTTTACATTTTTTATTTTGAAAATTCTACTATGCAATAAAATTCTAAAACAAAATTATGTTAAAATTATGTAGAGCTCTACCATTAGTGGGTTTTAATCAACTTTTTATTTTTTATTTTGAAAATTTTACCATGTAATAAAATTTCAAAACAAAATTCTATTAAGATTATGTATAGAGTTAATGCTTGCTAGCGGGTTTTAATCGATTTTACATTTTTTATTTTGAAAATATTACTATATAATAAAAATTCCAAAACCACTTTAATGAAGAACCCTTTCACTCCAATATTTTAAAAGAGTTCTAGAAAATTCCATAATGTTGGCCCACTTGGCAACCTTTACAAAATGGCGAGTTTTTGGGTAATGTATGTAGTTATTTTTCAAGCGCTTGTGAGTTATTTTTGAGGGATCACTATCATTCTACAACAAATCATTATATAATATAAAGATTGATTTTACTTTGTTTTATGACACATTTTAGTATAAAATTATCCACTATCATTTTGTTCTACTATGTCTCAAAGCAATGTTTAATTTAAAATCAATCAGTGATTTTTATTATTTGTTTTAAGTTTAAAATATATCAAGATTTCCAAAGTAGGCCCCATTGAATGGCCTTCACTACTAAGAATTGTGTATAATTTTTTGAGTAAGACTTACAATCATGTACTTTTAATCTTTAACAATTAATTTTCATTTTAATTTGATTGTGAATTTGGTTATTCGGAAATTTTGATATAAAATATATATTTTAGAAGATAACATATATTATCATTATAAATTATAAAGGAATAATAAGATTTAGGGTTAAATAAGCCATCTATATGTTATGAACATTTTTGTTTTATGCTTTTGTTTTTGCGATAAATATGTGAATTTTTAGTGTAGTTGTATTATTGAAAGCTAATTTTTTATTCAAAATTGTATTGATGAAGGGTTTATTTATTATCAAAAGGTTATTCTTGAAGGGCAAAACTTTAAACATAACTTTTCTTTATGGGAAGTATAAGGATAGAAAAAAAAATAAAAAAATTGTCGCATGGGTAAAGAGGAATCCAAACTCCAACCTTGGGTGCTATAAATGCTCGACGAGCAAATAAATGAGAGTAAGTTATACCTGTGAATTTTTAGTGGAAACTGGCCTGATTTTGTTGATGTGACTCTCTTATCGGTGGTCATCCATCCCTTTAGAGTTTCTCTATCGTTGTTTATCTCGTCTTATTAGCGAGACTGGCCATGAGTAAATATGTGACATACATTAATGTTACAAGGCTTCCCTCTAGCTGCCATGTCTCGCCACTATTTCAATATTCAAATTTTCACCCTATTAATTTGAAAGCAGCTCTAGATTGGGCCTCTGCACCTGGTTATGCCAATTGTGGCCCTATACAACCTAGCGGAGCTTGTTATGTGCCAAATATGTTCTTCACCCATACATCATTTCCATTCAACAGTATTACTCAAAGAACATGAAGGCACATGTTCCTGTGATTTTGTGCAATAGTCATAGATGTCAACCCAAGTAAGCCCAATAATATTAATATACCCCTTCACCCAATCTTTAAAAAAAGGAATTTATGTTCATTTTATTATATAGTTTGTTTATTGTTAGAGCAGTTGATTTTTCTGCAAGCCATTCTTCTAAAATGTTTTTTCTTCTGTGACTAGCTACACGGGTTATCCCAATTGCTTCTACACATCGAGAGAAATTTCACCGTTTACCGATATAAACCATTTAGCATCCTTTGTCATGGTATATCGTACTCAACTATTTTCTACCATAGCTAATGTAATTTTACATGCATGGCAATATTTTTTGCAACCCACAAACAACTAGTTTTATGGTGCAAACTAGTGTGTTTAGTATTTTTTTTTCCAAGCTCTAATGGGCAACAGGTTGATGATATGAACAAAGAACATCCTACATTTTACACCCACGTTGATTTTGTTTCTATGGTTGTAACTGATTATCCCTCTTCTTATGCAATAGGAGACCAGGGTTCCATGAGAGCAGTTAATACCCAAGTTGGATGTATCTAGATTTTGAAGACTTGGTAGGGGTATCCATCACACAATCTCGTCAAAGCAAAGATAAAAATTTAAAGTACATTTTCGTAGGTCACATATCCTATCCACGCCATTCATATAACTTCTTTATTAATGGTAGATGAAGTTAGACTCTGTGATAAGGATTGGATCATTGATTATTTATTGGTCTCCTACATTAAAAAATTGAAGATGATTAATGCATTAGCACCAACCTCTCAAATTTGTTGATGTGTCTTCTGTCAAATTTTAAGTCACCCACAGATTTAGAGCCCCAAATTTCAAACTTTAGATCCAATTATTGTTGAGATCACAAAGAGGTATCACAAAGCACCGAGAGAGATGGTGGTGTCTAAAGACACCATTGTTGGATTCTCAGTGGCAACTGAGACAATTTACCTGTGAACTTTCTAGCCTTTAAATAGGATTTATTGGAGATGAATACCATGGGAAAAAATCATAGATGCCCATATACCTGAAGCTAGAATACCACCAATATCTTAACCAAGTCAAGTTTACTAGAGCAACCCTAACAATACCCCCCTTAAACTTGACTGTCGAAGATTGACTTGGTCCCATTCATTTTTATCACAGTCCATATAAAAAAGGTTTCCATCTACCTGATTGCATGGGTAACTAGACGTTATATCTTCTATTTATCTAGGATAACTTTTCATGTACATGGTTTAACAACCATCTCACTTGAGATCTCACATTTCCCCCATCAAGTTAGGATACCAATACACTTGTCACGCTAGTATCTCTCTAAGTGGTCTATTCCACAACTTGATAACTCCATGTGCCACTTGTAGTGCATGTATCCCCGAGCATGATCCTAAGGCTTTACAACTATGCGTGTTTCCACGCAACTTGTCTGCCTGAACATAGGTCTTACAAATTTCTAGGAAATTCTTTCCTATCATAGGATTTCACAACTTGGGCCAAAACTCTTAGGGTGTTTACACATCACACACCATCTCCTGCATTGAATCCATATTTTTTCATCTCCATTATTCTCATCCATCATACCACTTTATTGACTTATTTCCTTGCATAATGTATACTTTGACCTCAGTGTTTTCAACCATGCAATCTATCATTAGAACCATACACTAAATCATTTTTTGCAGTTGCACCAGCAACAACTTGTCATTGGTGTAGTCCTTTTTAACACCACCTCACCACTCATTTTGATCATTTATATGAAGCTTTTTTAGAAATAGGCCATCGATCCTCGTGGTTTATTTTTCATGCATCCTCCTCAGCTACATCCATTTTCTTGAAAGCTTTCATAGCCCAGAAGTTATACTCTTTCTTCATTGAGTGCCCATTCATCAAATACTTTGTCACTTCATACTTAGTGGTGTTTGCTTCATTTCTTTCAGTGCAGCACTCATGCTCTCTTAGTTAAACTCTGTTTGGATGGGCTCATAAATATTCACTTCACTCTCCTCGACCTAGATTTTTATGCATCTTCCATAACAATATCACATATTTAATTGGCCCCTTCTAGGAAATTTCCCTAGACGACTTTCTGTTGTCACTATTTGAAATCTCCCATGACCAATAGGGATAAGTTATTGTAGGTCTATAGCCACACACTCCATTCACACCCTAATCCCTACTTCAAATGCATGTAGGTCTTATCCAAAGTGTGATCTAGACGTGTCTCATAGTTCACTAGTCAGTCTCTTTTTTCCACTACCATAACGCCCTTCCTATAGCAAATTAGTTCAATACTTAGGTCACTCAACTTGGCCATTGGTTCTAGCCTTCCAATCTTCTATCAACGACCAATACACATATACATAAATTCCACGGATGTCTTGGACTAGACCTGCTACATCGATCTCTCCTCTGCTTCCCATGGTTGAAATCAAATCAATGCACTCCTTAGATTTTTGTTTCTTTATTCTCATCCAAGCACTTCTTGGCAGGCTTGCTTTAGTCATTTCCTTCCAGAGTGATTTTATCTCCTCCTCGTCCATGGAATTTGTATTTCACTTTGTCTTCACTTTATCTTCATTACCAAAGCCTCTTTTACATCCAAAATTCTAACACTATGATCTCTTCACCATTTTCTACATGATTTCGGATTTTATATTCATATTAAAGGGGCATCCAACTCTATTTCATCAGGTTCCTCAGTCTCTAACTATGACAATTTCTATCATCACTGCACCTCATACCCATCACTCTTTGTACTATCATTTCGCAACATCAAGGCACAGACAACTACTTTTCTTTTATTTTTCGAGTGTACATTTGCATTGACATCTTATCACACTTACCTCAGATATTCACCAGGATTTGCATCTGAATCTCCTTTTACCTTAGGCTCTGATATTCACCGAGATTTTGTATTTACAACTCTGCCTCTCTAACCACTATAGCTTTTATACCAGATGTTGGGATTAGAGAGCATCGAGAGAGATGGTAATGTCTAAAGATATCATTGTTGTGTTCTCAATGTGGAAATTATGGTGTATATATGAACCCGTTCATGAAATGTACTAAAACACAACACTCAAATCTACTCTACTTCTTTGCAGAATTGAATTCATGATAGAGAACACAAATCATAAGCATGCAAGAAGAAACATCACACATAAAAAATATTTATCTAGGGGAAAGTAACTACTCAAAACCCCTTCCTATCTGTATTTCATTAATCAAAGAATAGATTTGTAATACATACATTTCTCAAGCTCGAGCACAACCTGCAAGAGTATAGTTTATTCCTCTACTTGACTAGCTGACTCTAGTCAACACTTAGCCAATTTTCAAGCCCTCTAAGATCCTATTTCCTTGTGATATTACTTTAGAGATTAGGACCCTATTAATTAGGAATTTCCCTCAATTGAATTTTGCAATTCCTTTAGGCTGATCCTTTGACTGCATGCACCACCTGTACAGATTGGACTAATCTACAATTGATAGTACATTGCCTTGGAATCTCCACCTCAACTGGGTAACTCAAATTATATGCATGCATTAGTTATTTTGGGTTGATTGATTAGTTAATTGGTTGATCGATAAGTGTGTTTGAAGTCACACTTCTACAACATGACCTTCCACTATTTCCTCCAATAGTTAGACCTATTTAAACTGATCATAACTCAATTTAACTGAAACAGATTGCTATAAATTAGCAATAAAACATATTGAAATGAACTCAAGCTTCCCCAAATCGAATTAACTGAGTTAATTGAGTGGAAAGTGCCATGTCACCTCAATTGACTACCTCCAAGATTTGCGTTGATGTGGAAATTCAATTTTTCTGTAATTTGACCAAGACAAGGTCAAGCTGAGAATATCTTGCTACATTTTCAACACACCCTTTCAACAATAAAGGGATTATCAGTTAACCCAATCCTGCCTCTATGGAAATTGAATTTTCTACTTGAAAAAGCCTTTGTCAAAATGTTTACATCTTGTTCCTCTATTGGAATGTATTCTAGCAACATTATCCACCTCTACACACAATCTCGTAGATGGTGATATGATATATCTATATGATTGGATTAATCATGAAATACACGTTTTCCATAGATCTTGATGCAACTCTAATTATCACATTAGATCGAAGTTGGATCCATCATCTCACCAAATAGTCCCACAAGAATATTTCTCATCCAGACTACCTCACATGTTTCTTGACTCGAACCCATGTATTCTGCTTCTGCTGAGCTAATTTCCATAGATTGATGCTTCCTACTATAACAAGAAACAACTGTAAACCCAACACTGAAAATTCCTCGTTATTTACTCTTCCGATCCGATGGACTTCCCACCCAATCTGCATCTGTGAAGCGATATAGATTCACTCTTTATGCATGTCTGTATCATAGTCCAAACTCGGTAGTCCCTACAAGGTACCCTAAAACATGTTCAACTTCCTTCCAAATAAATTTCGTTTTCCTAACCATAACTTAGCTCAGTTGGTTGATTGCATAGCACATATACGGTCTTGTGTTCATAAGATAAATTAGTGAACCCATAAGCTATCGATAAATGTTAGTCTCCACTTCCTCCCTTGAAGTGGCATCCTCTTTCCTCCAACTGATCACTAGAGGAGTCTCCATGGTTTTTCTAGTCTCCATGAAAAACTTCTTTAGTATCTCATTTTCATAGTTACCTTTAGAGATAAACAATTCCCCATCTCCTTTCCATACTTCCAAACCGATAAAGTAGTGCAGGAGTCCCATGTCCTTCCTTTGAAATTCTCTTGCAAGGTCCTCCTTGCAAGATCTTATCAACCTCTCATCATCGGTTGAAATCGAATCATCAACATATAAGACAATAATCAATGATTTTCCTTCTACCACAATTTGATAAAGGTTTTCATCTGTTTCAATTTTGGTGAATCCCAACCTCGTGAGATAGTTGTTGATCCTAGTGTTCCAAGCACAAGGTGCTTTCTTAAGTCCATACAACACTCAGTTGAGTCTGCACACATGCAACTATCGATGAAAGGTCTCAAAACCTTTTGGATGCTCAATGTAAACCTCCTCCTTAATAAATCCATTGACGAATGTTTTTTTTACATCCATCTGGTGGATCCTCCACCCCATATATGCATCCAGTGCAAGAATTGATCGAATTGATGAGTACCTTGCTACAAAAGAAAAGGTCTCCAAACAATCAATTCCCTCAAATTGAGATAATACCTTTGCCACAAATATAGCCTTGTACTCCTCTATGCTTCCTTCTACTGCATGCTTTACCTTGAATATCCATCTCGAACCCACAACTGATTTGTCTTCTACTCTTAGGAGCACTTCCCAAACATTTTTCTTTAAAATGGAATCATATTCCTCTACCATTTCATCAACCCATATAGGTTTATGTATTTCCTCCTCGAAAGAGGATGGCTTAGTCTCTACAAGCTTAGTCATTAGATCCATGTAGCGAGTGTACCGATCAGGTGACCTTCTCTACCTGCATTGTGAAGTGGGTACTCACACATTATCTCTAACATGATTCATGCAATAATATCTCAGATTCCCTAGTTCTTTTCCTTCCTTCTTTGGATGATTCTCCTTGACTGGGTGTCTCCACTCTCTTCTCCTCAACTTATGGTTGCTACACAACTTCTTGAGGCTCCTCCTTTGGAGCTAAAATCTCCTAATTTGGTTGCCACTGAAGATCCCTCTCAAGAGAACATATCATTGATTTATCCTCATCAAATTTTACACCCCTTCACACAAATGTCATTTTGAGGGATAAAAAGTACACATGGTAGTTGTGAGTTTTTTTTGTGTGACCCACAAATACCCCGAACTTTTTTGTCGGCTCTAGCTTCTCCCTTGATTTTTTGGAGACATGGAAGTAAACAGAGGCTCCAAAAACCTTGAAGTGCGACACATCTAGCATCCTCTAGTGTACTCATACCAAGAATCTGATGAGGAACATTGTTGTGCAAATGCACTGTTGCATTGCATGCTTCATCCCACAAATGCATATGTAGGCCTTGGTCATGCGACATCACCATTGTTACTCCAAAAATGCTACAATTCTTCCTCTCAACCACCCCATTCTTTTTTGGTTTGTGGGGTGTTGCCAACCCCCGTCGAATGCCTTCTTTTGCATAGAAATTTTTAAACTCATTTGACACATACTCACCTACATTATCGCTCTTAAGAGCCTTCACCTTCTTGTCAGTTTATTTCTCAACCAGTGCCTTCAATTCCGTGAACTTGGAGAATGTCTCATCTTTCTTCCGCATGAAGAAGATCCAACACTTCTGTGAGAAATCATCTATAAATATTTTTCACATAAACCTTGATCTACTTCACTTGTCGTCTGGCTATGTGTCTCAGGCATGATTTCTCTTTGCTAAAGATCACATCATAACCATGGTCTTCCAAAACATCAAAGAAGATGAGATTTTTTTTAAACCCAGAACAAACATCAGATCCTTGAGTCTAAGAGGGGAGTTTGACTCCTTCTGAAAGGTGATTGTATCAATCTCGATCGTATTGTACCTTATATAATCTCCCATCTTGATCTGTATCTCGATATTTTTCTCCTCCAAGTCACTAAAAAATTCTTTATTCCCTGTCATATAGAACGTGGCACCACTATTCAATTACCACACACTCCCCATCATTGTCCTTGCCATGCATGTGATGAGAGTGAAGTCAAGCTCGACTTGTGAAGCCAAAGTTTCACCTTCTACTCCTCCAGAGGTCTTATTTATTTCCTTCTTGCATGGACACTTTGTGGCATTGTGCTCGAGATCATGACACTTGAAACACTTAATTTTGGACAAGTCTTTCTTCTTGGCCCCTTAGCTAGATTCTGGTTTGGATTGGAATTTCTTCCCTTTTCCCTTCTTTTCCTTTCTAGCCAAGGCACAATTTTCTTCATCCTCGCCCTTGGATGAAGTCCCATATCCAGTATTTCTCCTTATTTCCTCCTAAACCAAATTGAACCATAAGCGTTACTAATTTGGTAGTTTTTCCCTCCCATTCACCAAATATTGGTAGGTATGCCAGATATTGGGAAGGCCTAGAAGGGTTAAGCTTACCAAATCATCTTTTACAATAACGACACCAACTCCACCAAGTTGATCACCACATTGTGTGAACCTGATTAGATACTGTGAAATAGTGTCATCCTTCTGCCTCTTGATATTTAAAAGTTTATCCTTGAGTGCCAACTTCCTGTGGGCACTATTGTTCTGGAAAAAATATGTCAATTATTTCCACATTTCATAAGGAGTCGCTTTCCTGTGTATATTTGAGACAATATGGTTTCGTACTGCCTCCAATATAATTCTCCTCATCTTGGCTACACACTTCTTCCATTCTGCTAGATTCTGAGTCTCAACAAATCCTAGTTTTGGGATGTCATTATCAACAAATTATTTCCATCCATTTTCTTCCAGCACTGCCTCCATTCGGTCCTTCCAAGAAACATAATTTGAGCTTCCCTCAAGGGCATACTTGAGTCTTAGTCCATAGAAATCCATATTTCTAGCTCTAAAGAATTGATCCTGCAAATTTGATCCTCTTTCTTAACGACTTCGAAATTTATGCTCTATTGTGAATCCTGCTCTGATACCATGTAGGAATGATGGTGTAGATATGAAAGGTCTCATGGAATTCACTAAAACGCAAGACTCAAATCGACTCTACTGCTCCGTGGAATCAAATTCATGATAGAGAACACATCATAAAATGCAAGAAGAAACATTAGACATACATAGAAATTTATCTAGGGGAAAAGAACTTCTCAAAACCACTTCCTATATGTATTGCATCAATCAAATAATAGAGATACAATATATATGTTTCTCAAGCCTTAGTGCAACCTGCAAATGTATAGTTTATCCCTCTACTTGACTGGCTAAATTTGGCCAACACTTAGCCAATTTTCAAGCCCTCCAGGCTCCTATTTCACTGCTTTGTTCCTTGAGGAATTAGGGACCTATTAATTAGGAATTTACATTAGTTAAATTGCACGATTCCTTTAGGCTGGTCCTCTCACTACATGGACCACCTATACACATTGGAATATCTTGCAATTGATAGTACACTAACTTAGAATCTCCACCTCATCCGGATAACTCAAATTATCTACCTGCATAAGTTATTTTGGGTTCATTGATTAGTTAACTAGTTGATCGCTGAGTATGGTTGAAGTCACACTTCCACAACTTGACCTTCCATTAGTTCTTCCAATTGTTAGAACTAGTTTAACTGACCATAACTGAATTTAACTGAAATAGATTTCTACAAATTAACAATCAATCATACTGAATTGAACTCAAGCTTCCCCAACTCGAATTAATTGAGTTAACTAAGTGACAAGTGACATGCCATCTTAGTTAAAAACCTCCAATATTTTTGTTGATGTGGAAATTTAAATTTTGTCTAGTTTGACCAAGGTAGAGTCAAACTAAGATTTTCACGTTGTATTTTCAGGACTTAGTGGCCACCGAGACAATATAGTTGTCATATTTCTAGCCTTTAAATATTATTCATTGGAGATGAATACCATGGGAAAAAACCATGGATTCCCATATACCCGGAGCCAGAATACCACCAATATCTTGACTAATTATGTTGGAAACGAGTAAATTACCTTGCATTGAGATGTAAAAAATCAGAAACTAGAAAATCACCATGGAATTGAAATCTAAAAATTGACAAAGGAAAAGATGTCATTCCTATTAGAAAATGTAGGAAATGAAGCCCTTTAGATGCATGGATAGAAGCTAAAAAAAAAGATTGTGGAATTGTGGAAATGTCAATGTGTCATCTATATATTAAAATTTAATAAATAATGTTGTCAATCTTTGATT
>APFE030747737.1:14526-58948 GCA_000404065.3 Pinus taeda | reverse complement strand
GCCAACCGTCCTTGGAGCACCTTCGTTCTCGCCGGTATTTTTGACATTTCTTTCAAACCATGACACCTGTACAAAAATTGAAAGAGGTTTTTCTTCTTTGGCATGTTGTGGACAAAACCTCTCTCAGTTTCCCAAAATTCATCTTTGATTGCTTTGAAACATCATTTGAGTGAAACTTGTCCCGATGTGTGAAACAAGGAATTTTGTCGAAATGGAGCGAAATGAAGGGGATAGGGGGTTTCTAAATTTTTTGGGAAATTTTTGGGAGTAGGGAGGGGTGTTAGGAAGTAGGGGAAAGTGGAATCTCAGATTTTGATTGAGGGGAAGGGGTCCAAAAGGGCAAAACACAGGCCCAACCTAGAAAATTGCCATGTTGTAGCAAGAAACTAGGGTTTGTGCAAAAATGAGGATTTTGGGGGATCCGAGTGTTGGGAAGTGCTTAATAAGGTACATTAAGGATAGGGGAAGGTGTATGAACATCAAGAAACAAGTTTTGCCATTGATTTGACCGTCCAAGAGAAATTGGCTTCAAAACCCTAGGAGAGGGAAATGAACTTGCCAAGGCACAACTGAAGCATGAACAAGGTGTAAAATGACTCATTAGACACTGAGATGATAAAGAAAACCCTATGAATGATGATAGACTCAGCTGAATGATGACCTGGATTGGCATTTGGGCAACTTTAGAAGGAGTTGAAGCAAACCCTAGACCTAAAGCCTAGTGACCAAATTTTGTTTGAAGACTCTTTGAAATGACAAAATTTGACCTTAACACTTTGAAACCACTTTGTAAGAGCATATTTGATCACTGGAGGAAGGCTGGAAAGACTGACACTAACAGGTTACATGCTATAGACTATATGTAGAAGGGGCACGTGGTGCATGCATGCAGAGTTTCTTTAAAGTAATAATTTTCTCAAATTTATAATTTAAACCGTTAATTAACTCTATTTACACTTATTCCCTTGAAGTAATTTTCTGAAATTTATAATTTAAACCGTTAATTCACTTTATTTAGACTTATTTAATGGATGATAAAATGTTTTCTTCACACTTAGTGATTATAAATATTATAATCTCATTATTGATTCTAGCCATTAAAATAAACAAAACAAAACCAAATACACATTCTTATGAGTATTCTATATATGTTTTCTGCAGCGTCTTACAAATTTCAAGAAAATTGTTTCAATCAAGCACATCTGTACCATCTTCTTATAGCAAGACATGTAATAAATCTGTATTATTAAATGTCAGTAATCGAACTTACAGAGTTGTGTTATCTCGAATTCTTTTATTTGATCATGATCCATGCATAAATAATACATTGATACAAAATAAGCTCCAATTCTTTTAACCAGGTGGGGATTCTTGTATCAGTTAAAAAAAATATGAGATCCCTTTATCAATAAAACACTGATACCAAAAAAATAGAAGCACGCTTTGAAACTATTGTAGAATGTAGCTTAAATGATTATGCGCAAAACATCATAGGTTAGTGCTTATTTACCCTGTTTCAAAATTGCATCAAATGTGTATAATTTATTTAATTACTTCTATTCACAGTGATATTGTTGGACACCTAATCCTAGATGGGTTAGTGTGGAAGCTAAAGAGACTAAGTAGTCCAAGGGACCTTGGGATGTGAATCCCAACGGTCACCACATGTACTATAAATATGTATCATTTGTGAATAAAAATTGAATTGCATGCTTTATCATTTATATCTTTCTTGCTCCCCATGTGTGTTTAACATGGTATCAGAGCCATGATGTGTGGCCTGTTTTCCCTGAACAACTGGTCTGAGCTACCTTGAATAGTGCTGGCCTAGCCTTCATTACCTGCGCTCCGTCTGGCACACCTACACTGCCTCTGCCATAACACATCTGCCCTCACATAATGCGCTGCCTCTGCCACACCTGCGCTGCACCTCATTATTAAACGCTGGTGACAATATTGTACGTTGTTCTGACATTACTGAAACGCTGTTTTGGCATTAAGGAAATGTTGTGCTGCCCTTTTCATACCATTGAAACGCCTCTCAGATACGTTGATCCCTCTTCCAGCGTTACACTGCCCTAGTGCTCTTCGGTTTTCTCCTTATTGCAGACATAGGGTTTGTTGTATGGTCCTTGTGTGTGTCATTTCAATTTCCTTAGCCAGTGGTAATGTATTGGCAGAGTAACGTTTCTGCTCAGCGCCTTACAACATGTTTGAGTGTCGAATGTTCAGGCATAGTGAATGACTTTTCTATCTGTGTATTGGTGTTGTAACGCACTATCCATTACCACAAGCGTAGAAATCAAATGTGACTGTCGAGAGTTCGGGCCTCTGTAATGGAAGAATAACCAGCTCGTAAAGTTCCTGTTTAACCTTGTCTAACCCTCCAATTGAGTCAAAGGTTACATCAATTTCATCTGGATTGATAACATCACAAGCTATCACATCCTCATAAGGATTTGTGAGTATCCGAGGACGACCAAAACGTTTTGCGATTTCCTTCTTCCGTTCTGCCACCTTTTTTGAGGCTTCTTTGTTAGGATCGAGATGCTTGAGCCCTACAACTAGAACCAGACAACTTACGGCAGCACTAATGGCGTACAATATCAATTCCTGTGCAAATGAAGCCTGCTTGCGCGCCATGTTGGCAAACTACCTGCGATGAAATGCAGGGTTTAATATGATAAGAACCGCTGTGTAGCTGTAAATAGATATATAACGTGTTTGAGTGCCGAATTCATGGTATGCCATCAAGAAAAGGTCGGATTTGCCTCTTGAACAGGGCTCTGTGTGAGTGTCGAATTCACTTCAACCTGTGAGTACTCCTACCGCAAGCCAGAATCAAGCTCCTTCAGATGTGTGGGATGTATTTGGGCTGCCGCTGATACTATACAGGCCATGTGCAATCCTGACTAGCCTAGAAGCTAGTTCCCTCTCTTGTTGCGGCTGAACGCACCAAAGTCTAAAATCAGAGGTTCGAGTTGCCGAGTCCCTTCTTGAACACTGTCATCTGAGGTTACTTGATGGCGGGATGAGTAAAATATGTTTAATGGGTTGAGCTGAACGTGTCGTCCTCGCTGGAGTTTGACATCAGTGTTGGAGGTGCCGTGGATATCCATTCTTCTTTTAACTGAACGCGGGCATCTATCCCTGTGCGAATTTATCAGTCCAATGCAGATGTTTCCATGACGTAGAGGCTCTCTCTCTCCGCAAACGATTTCCCTTCTTCAACAGAAACAACTCTCAGACGCAGTAAATGGGTTGAGCTGAACGTGTCGTCCTCGCTGGAGTTTGACATCAGTGTTGGAGGTGCCGTGGATATCCATTCTTCTTTTAACTGAACGCGGGCATCTATCCCTGTGTGAATTTATCAGTCCAATGCAGATGTTTCCATGAAGTAGAGGCTCTCTCTCTCCGCAAACGATTTCCCTTCTTCAACAGAAACAGCTCTCAGACGTAGTAAATCAGACTTGTTTCCCACTAGCATCACCACAATGTTGACATCTGTATGATCGATTACTATTGAGAATGCATTTTGTATGACTATTATTTCAAGTTTCTGAGAGTATTTTGCTAGCTATCAGTGTTAAGGTCATGCACAAAATTGTGTTAGTTATCAATATCATGTCATATTCAAAATATCTTGAAGAAGTGAGTGATTTCTCAAAAGAGTTGTGATAAACTATACGTGCTCGTGTTTAAGACGCCAACTTTGACGATTGCTTCATAGGCGGCAGGTTTTGTAAGATCTAGTTCTTCCACAACTAACTCTACTCTTGCCATATATTAAGGCAGTATTCATTGACTGTGTTCCAACAAAAGGACGAGATGAGCCAATTCAGAGCCGTGACGGACATGCTTCCAGAGTGTGATACTCATCGAATTTAATTAAAATATGGTGTGGCATCAACCTGGGCATCTCGACTTTATATAAGCCATAGTTTTTTTTCCATCGACAAAAAGAGGCACATCTGTGGGAACCTGCCGAGTGAGATTTATTTCTTGAGGACCCAATTTCAGTTTGCAGTAAGGTGCATTACCCCGTGGAAACTCTGCATATTGGTTATTGTAGAATTAAAAAAAAAAGGTGTTGTTGTTGGGAAGTACACGCATTCCTCCTGGTGTTTTAGTTCTTTTGTGTAACCGTCAATATTGAAGTCTAGAAATATTAAAACCTGCAAAGGTGTTTCTGGCATTCTAGCCTAGGTATTCGGGCCTACTTCACTAGATCCCAACCAGGGGTCGATTTCTTTTTTTCAAGAATTCAGAAGACTGCATAGAGAAGAGGATTGTATGATGTGTAAACTCGGCATGACGTGGTGGTTGGACACAGAAATTGTCATGGCAGTGATCGAACACGAAAATTGGTTGCCCTTAAATTATTTATAAATTGACACTAGCTCCGCCCCTAATGCTCATGACCTCAAGCTCAATTATTCGTTGAAAGCAGTGGACGTGACTACATTCAAAATTGTTTGTGGCACATGTGCATCACTCACTTGGAACACATGGAATTGTTGATTATCATGGGAGCCATCTAATATATAATTACAGAAGTGAAGATTACTCCGGTAGCAATTTGGCAAATTAGGGGAACGAGTATTGAACAGACTTTCTCTCAAATTGGAGCACATTCTAGATCTCCACCTACCGCCCTTTAGAACTAAATCTTGTAGCAGAAGAACGTCAACAGAGAAGCAGTTCCAGAGCCACGAGATTATATGATTTTTAACAAGCTCGGGTTGAAGCATTGTAGAAAACAGTCACAGTGACCACTAACTCTTCTAAAACCTGAATTATTACAGAAGCATGGTGAACGTTCGATGAGGCTGCGTATTGAACGCTAGCTCCTAACATGGTGATCTGCATCTAAATTGTATTCAAGTACATTAAAGCAGCGAGTCATTTGCTACATTGAAATTGATACTGTGTTGTCTGGTATCTTGCTACTCATCTAATAGTTGCAATTATTTATCATTTTATAGACCAATTTGTAGCTGAAGATAACATCACTTCTCTGATTATATTGGTCTGAAATGGATAGAATAGATGATGTATTGAACTACTGAATAAATTTAATGATGTCCATGTTGATGAGATGGTTAAATCAACAAAAACTCTCTTACCAATATCAAAATTGTCTCCAAATGCACATGAGAAATTTGATTTTTGCACTTGAGACAAAGCGCAGCAAGAAGAACTACAGCAATGGAGTCATCATTCTGAACCTGTTTCTGTTCAGAAGATTGAAACAGACTCCCATAAACAGCAAGTCAATAATGTTCCTGTTCATTCAAATAAAGCAGCATTTGTACATGCAGATGCAGAAACTCAGTCTGCACTTCCCAAACCCATCATCAGACCTTGGGAACAGCTTGTCCACAACAAGCACATAACCGGTCTTGGATATGACAAGGACTTGTCCTTTCATATTCCAGACTACGCCAAGCCCATTCAGTTTCAGAGAGTTGGATTCATTCATGACAGTTCACCTGCTCCTCATGACAGTTTAGCTTCAGCTGTTCCAGACTCTGCTCCTCTTCCACAGCAACAACAACAACAGATCGTGAAATGCCAACACTGTGACCGAGTTGGCCATCTGAAAGATCACTGTTTTGATCTTCATCCATGTAAGTACTGTCATAAAACCAGTCATTCTTCAAACAGATGTTTCAGAAACAAACGTCCTGCAAGAACAAAGATTCATCTTGGATGGATCGCTTCTTGGCAATGGGCATCAACAACCAAGAAGATATTCCAGACACATGTTAGAACTTGTTCCAGAATATTGAACAGTCTTGCAGTGGAGTTTTCTCCATCTTCTCACCTTGTATCTGACAGGGGGGGAAATGATGGTCATCTACAAGCTTCAAAGCCATATCAAGCGAGCCTGAGCCATAACCTGCCACACCAGTTTCAGAGTTGTAGCCAGAGACAAAGATGCCCGTGAACATGCCTTCCGTTGGCGATCTGGGACACTTCCTCTAGCAGAAGACTTCAGCTTCTTACCAGTTTTGGAAGAGTTCCGGGAACAAAATTGAGAACACTTCCTCTAGCAGAAGACACCAGCTTCTTGCCAGTTTTGGAAGAGTTCCAGGAATTGCATTAAGCATTCCAGAGTTGTTGGTCATCCTTAAACCATCACACGTTGAGACTTCCCTTTTCAGGTTGAAGTTTTACCTTTTATGCGGGGTGAGACCTCCCTTATTGGTTGAAGGTTTCCCTCTTTAAAACAATAGGATCACTTCCTCTAGCAGAAGACTTCAGCTTCTTGCCAATTTGGGAAGAGTTCCGGGAACTACACTAAGCGTTCCAGTGTTGGTGGCCATCCTTAAACCACTGCCCTTTATACCAACATTTCATAGAGCACCAGCCTAGTGTTGCCATGTATTTTTGCACATTTTGTATTACAGCTCTTTTCTTGGACTCATACATAACCCTTCGGATTAAGGGGGGGAATGTTGGACACCTAATCGTAAATGGTTAGTGTGGAAGCCGAATGGACAAAGCAGTCCAAGAGACCTTGGGATGTGAATCCCAACGGTCACATAATGTACCATAAATATACATCATTTGTGAATAAAAAATTGTATTGCATGTTTTATCTTTACTATTTGTTCTCGCTCACCATGTGTGTTTAATAGTTTGGATAATAGGAACATAGATACATTCTTATTTGAGTTTGAAGTACTCTGTAGAGGATATGATTATTGTACTAATGATCAAAGGTTGAAAGTGTTTCCTCTTACTCTAAAAGGAGCAGTTCTCTGATGGTTCATGAGCCTTGGTGGGAATTGCATCAAAACATGGGAGGACATGAAGAATGTATTCTTGGAGTGGTACCAAGACTTTTGCAAGGCCAATGAAGATATTTTCATTATGATACATGGGGAAGATGAAAGCTTGGAGGACTATTTGGAGCGATTGAAATGCAACCTTCAAAAATCAAAGCATAAGCATTTGGAAAAAGAGATCTTAAAAACACTCATTCTTAAAGGAAGCAAAGATTAAATTTTAGAAATATTAAATTTGATAGGAAAATGTGACATTTTTCAGCTATCATATGATGATGTTTGTGATTTATGAATAAGGTATTCAAGAGGAATATCCAAGGTTGGTAAGAATTCTAGAGAATTTTCTTCTTTGCTTTCCAAATCTGCCACAAGAAGAAGAGATATAAGAGATGAAATCAATGATTTAATTGAACATTTTAATGTTGATTTTATTAGCTCTCTAAATTCACAATTGCATGTTTTGCAGGTTAAGAAAAATCAAGCAGGGTTTGAAGAAGTGATTTTTCCTCAATGCCAAAAGGAGCATCCCATGGATAGTTTCTCTTTCTTACGTGGGATGAAAACAACATTTCCAAAAGATGGAGAAGTTGCAGCAATTTCACAACCATGGAAACCTTGGCCTGCATGTATGTTTCAAAACACTTCCTCTCCATTGTCTTACTTGCATAATCTATTATGGAATACTCATGTGTTAGGGCAGCCATGTCAATATATATATAACCCCCATCAATCTTGTCGACAAGTTTGGCATGGTTCATCCTATGATTACATGACTACTGTCCCTCATCTTGTAGCACAAAAATATCATCCATATTCTTTTCCATATTTTCAAGAACACCTTACTTGGATATCAAAATCATCCACACATCCCAATCAACTACATCATCAAAATTCTCCATGCCCTACACAATATCCTTTTCAACTCATTCCACACCCTCACCATAATAAACTAGTACAACATGCTTACAGTGTTGAATTGCAAAATCTACCTACCCTTCCCACCCAATCTATTTCGCATGCACAATTGCATAAAACTTATATCAAGATTGGAAATGTTTCAAATCCAAAAATTGTAGAAGAAAAGGAAGTTTCTTCTAGTCTGCGTCAACAAGTTGTTTTAGAAACTCAAGAACTTCATGATATGACAACTATGGGAAATCAAGAAAGTAAAGGATATATTGAAGATTGGTTTCACTCCATCAGTTGTTTGCAACATCACTCCATACTTCAGCAATTTTTGACACCATATTTTCAAGGGAAGTTGGTCTCTCATACCCTAGTATTTATTGACAGACATTTTTCAAATTCAGGTGTGTATACACTTGATGCCTTATTTCTAAAATGACTCCATTAGAATTACTCTTATACGTAAGTTTATTTTATTTTTCAAGGTAGGATAGGTTAGTGTAGAAAATAGAATAAATAAGTACGTAAATAAATAAATTTCTTTATATATAAAAAGAGTTGTGTTAGTTGAAACTTGTTGAATATATCAATATCAATGGTAAATGTTTGAATTTAATTATGTATGTAGATTTATTATATTCAAAATCAGATTTCTACATACACTCATCATCATTTTGAAAAACAAATTTGCTTGATTAACATATCTTATGGCATGTGGACTTGATAAAACCACTGAAATCACAGTCGGTACAATCATGTTTTGAGGAACCAATGGGCATATTTTCAAAACATATTTATATCCTAAGTATCCCTTTATTTTTACTTCCTAATCGAGTTTCAATCACTCAATTTGGATTTGAAATGAAAGATTTATGACTAAAAAATTGACAGTATGCCTCGTAGGTAGCTCAGGAACAGAGTTGGGATAATCAACTTTTGGAGGTGTAAATGATTATATTTTGGAAACTTATTTCTATATTATATAACCCTATTAATCTATTTTACAATGCAATTTGAATCACTCAATTTCGATATCGTATGAGAAAGTTATGACCAAAATACTAATTGTCTATCGTAAATCAGCACCTTTAAAACTTTGGTTTTCTGACTGTTCCTTCGCACATTTGACCCATCAATTTTTCATGTTTTTAAAAACTGTTTCTATTTTATATTTTTACATGAATATACTTTAATCTCAAATTTTAATCAATTCAATCTGTCATCAAATGAAAAAGTTATGCTTAAAATATCAACTGTTGGTCTAAGTTGGGAAATAAAAAAATGACTCTTTATGCAGATTGTTCTATGTAAATTTGACATATCATACCATGGAATTTTCAAAACCTGTTTCTATTGGGGATAAAAATTTGAATTAGCTCTCATTTAGTCTTTGAATCACTCAAATCAGATGAAAAACAAAGAGTTATGATTAAAACACCGCTGGTTAGTATGGTCGACCACTGCTCTCCCGCGGGTGACAAATAATTTTTTATTTATTTATCTTTCTGTGAATTTGTTTTATAGAGTAACTAAATATTATATTTTTCATATTTATTGGATTTAGAGAGCCCGATGACCTCTCTTCTTCCATGATTATGTGTTTTATTGTAGGTAGACGCTCGTTTTTTTGCAAGTCCGAGGAGAATAAAGGAAGTCAATTTGTTTTTGAACGAGTTATTGAAGGCAATGATAATGAAATAATAGATTTTCATCAAAGCATCTATTAAGAAATATAATATCATGTAATTTTGATTCTTTCAAAGCACCATGGAAATTGATCATAAGTGTTTGTTACAAAATATTCCCGTTATTTCTCACCAACAACATGAAGACATTTTCATTACCTGATGGATTCATAACAGGAGAAATGGAGAATTGATTTCCATTTGAAGATCCAAGTCATTTCCATCCAAACATTTTTTTCCATTCATTTACCATTGATAGATTGTTGTTTCTGGAAACAGATTGATATTCCCTTACGAAACAACATTGTTGCAGTCAAAACCATAGTCGTCGCAAGTTAAGTTATTTATTTATTTATTGTTTTTCAATAAAATTATTGTTTCTTTTCTGATTCCTCTTATGTTTTTTTCATGTGTTCAAAGTCACAACTTTTGTTCCTTCATCAAAATAAAAGGAATTTCTCAAGTTTCATGATATTGCTCCATATTTATCCACTTGTTCCTGAGTCTTATTAGTATATGGTTTCCTCAAATCCATTGGGTTTTGTTACTCTACCACTGATGTTACTGCCGAAAATTTTCTAAGTGTCGGATGTTGTTACTCCTGGATGGTGTTACTCCTTGGGTGTTGTTACTCTTCCATTGTTATTATTACCAAAATTTTTCTAAGTGTCAGATGTTGTTTCTCCTTGGATGATGTTACTCCGCCGATGTTGTTACTCTTTGGGCATTGTTACTCCACCGCTGTTGTTACTCCTGAAAATTTTCCAAGTGTCGAATGTTATTACTCTGTTGGTGTTGTTACACCACTAGTGTTGTTACTCTGTCGGTGTTGTTACTCCGTCACTGTTGATACTTCATCAGTGTTGTTACTTCGTCGATGCTATTACTTTGTCACTCTTGTTACTCTGTCGTTGTTGTTACTCCGCCAATTCTATTACTCCATTGATGTTGTTACTCAGTCAGTTTTGTTACTCCATCAGTGTTGTTACTCAATCAGTGATCTTACTCCACCGATGTTGTTACTTAACTAATGTTGTTACTTTGCCACTGCTGTTAGTCTGCCAATGTTGTTACTCCTGAAATTTTTTTGAGTACCCAGTGTTGTTATTCCTTCGTTATTTCTACTCTTTTAGTGATGTTACTCCTCCAATGCTGCTACTACATGGTGAAATTCTTTCTAGGTACCTAGTGTTGTTACTCTACACATGTTGATACTCTGTGTTGTCGCATAGAATGTCTAGGCACCGCGACAGTGGCTCAGATTGGGGGTTGTCACCCTAATCCTCAATCTCTCCATTTAATTTATCTCCCTATAGTAAGCTAAGGGGGTAGACCCTATGGAAATGTGGAATGAAGAAGAACTAGTTGGGAACCAGCCAGTTCGGGAGATGTAGTGGAGCGATCAAGTACTTGATTAAGATTTAACAAGACTTATAGGATTTGATTAGATTTTAAACGATTGATACCAGTGCCTTATGGAGTCAACGATTTTTCTAGGGAAATTAATACCAAGTAATCAATTAGTAACTCCTGCTTAGATGAATGACTATTTTATATGAAATGCAGATCCTAAAACTAATGTGAGATGCAAGAATCTTGGTTAATTTTAGTTAAATGCCTATTTAAATGTGGACCCTTCAATCCTTTCTGTGTTGAGCCTGATTTCGTAGTAATTGGCAGAGAGAAGATCAGGAGAAGCACACTAAGGTGTGATTAACGATACCTCTCCTGAAATTCTAACATACTCGGTGCCTCCAGCACTGCAGAGAACTATGGCTTTGACGACTGCAAGGTCACCGTTTTAAATACTATTAAAACATGCTTCTCAAGAAAAGACAGATGGAGATCTATCTATATATCGACCAAGCTTATGCTTGGAAGTAAATTTTATCTATACAAAATTAACTTATATGCAAATGCACTGGAAGATGAGATGAAGTTAGACTCAAGAATGGAAAAACACTTATGCCACAAAAGCCCTCAATTACCCAAATGAAATGCTTGACTTTTTTTAGAAGACTTAAAAAATAAACTCTTGAATATACTATAGTTAAAACACTAGCTTATTTCAATTATTCTTGATACAATTTAGCTCAAAGAGAACAAAAACAACTTTGCAATTCGATATCAATGTCAATAGATGCTAAAAAATAGTTTATGAAACAAAGGATATGCATTTTATCACAATTCCATGATAGAGTACTTAATTTTCAGAAATTAATTTTTAGGACAGTAGTAAAAAAAATGTTATGATAGCAACAATATGACAATGAAAGTAGTAAGTTATCAATGATATCTTTATGCCAAAAAATTACCGAAATTTTTCCAAACTTGTCCACATGAATTATAAATTTTTTTTAGCCTATTGTGATGTGATTTCCAGAATTATATCAGATCTGATATACTTATTATAGCCAACAATTAAAACATGAAATAATCCTAATGATGAATGCCCAACTCAAAAAATTGATTCTTTAATGTATTAGACAACTTAGGAACTAATTTTAGGCTAACCCACATGAAACTTTTCCACTGTTATATTCCAGACTTCATAAACAAAATTATTCAGAGATAATAGTGACCTAAAATGTAGATCTAGGCCAAATTATTGATACACATCAAACATAAATGACTTATTAATGTATTTAACAATTTTTTAGCTAATTTCAAACCACTTAGATGTGTTTTTCACCACTATTAGAAAGGTATATAACTGTTGTAGCAAACAGTGAGGAAAAAGATGGTTTAGAGATCGAACGCTTAGACCCTAGGCCTTGAAGATCGCTTGCCCAAGTTGCCAAAAGAACTTCAATATTTGAAACACAAATTTTTACCAAATTTTCTGCAAAAACCTGCAAATGATTAGCTTTAGAAAATCAAATATTAAAATTAGAAATGGAGCAAGGGAATCTAGGGCCAATGAGAGCTAGCACTAGGCCCAATAGAACTAGCGATAGGCTAGGAGAAGGAAGATCTGGGATTAGGAGCCCTAAAACTTGAAACCTTTGTTTTGAAAAAAAAATATTTTGCTTCAGATCTTCAAATTTATTGTAAAATCTTTAATGGATGGCCTTGTAAAAATATTTGGGATACGATATTTCCCTTCGAGGCCTAGATCTGTCTCAAAACCCCCAGATCTGCTTGAAAAATCTCAAATTTGAAGATTTACTTGGCTGATTTCTCATATCTATTCCTACAAACAATCTTTGAGCCTGAATCTTTCCCTCCATGGCCTAGATCTAGCTCAAATATGAAGATTTACTTGGTTGATTTCTTAGACCTATTCTTGCAAACAATCTTTGAGCCCAGATCTTGCCCTCCAGGGTCTATATCTAGCTTAGATCTGAAGATTTTCTTGGTTGATTTCTCAGATCTATTTCTACACAAGTGAAAAGAGAAAATCCCAATACCCAATATGTACAAAAATAAAGAAAATCCAAAAAACTCAAGTGTTAAAATTCAAAATTATGCTACAAAATTTCAAATCTATACAAGTAAATAATATATCTACACAAATAATTTACAGATCTATACAAATAATTTATAGATCTATCAAATTTGAGGAGTATGAGCCCAACTCCTCTCCCAGATCTGATAATATAAGGCTCTTAATAGCGAGATCTATCAAAATTTCCACAAAATATTTATAAGACTTTGAAATTTTAGAGAGATACTAGGCCAGAAAACACCCTACAAAAAAAATGATTATCTTTAGATAACTACTGAGGCTTATATGAAGTAGGCTCTTCAGAAAATATGTGTTGAGAATTGGCTGGTATAACTAAAGAATATCCCCAAACGCTTAATGAAAGCCTGAGATATCTTCTGCAAACACTAGATGAACCATCAAATCAAGTAGAGAAATAGAACAACAATAAAATTATGAAAAATAGAGATACCTACTACTTCAATCAAAATTAAAAATGTTACCCTAGATCCAACAAACTGAATAAGATACATGTATTCAGATTATTCTAAGGGAGCTATTGATTGATATTTTTCACATAATATTAAGAAGAAATTAAAACAATGTTACCATAAATTCATGAAAAAGAACACTACAGCACGTTGAAACCCCAAAGACTTTTGCATTAATTCAAAAAAAGTATATAAGAGAGCTTGAGAGCTTAGTACACGATCGAGAGATCAGATGAACTGATTGAAAAATGACTTCCTATTTAAAGATAAATCCTCCAATGGCTAGTTCAAGTAATCATCATCAAAACAATCTCGACCGTTGATGAGGATTAAAATTTATTTTAATCTCATTCGCCGAAATTTAAATTCTTAAGGCAATTCGATTTTTTCAATTAAATGCATTTTAATTAACTCAAAAATAATAATTTTGAGTTAATTTGCTCAAAAATTGACTTTGACTTAAACCCCATGGACCAAAGGCTTGAAATTTAGCAAAATAATTAATTTACCTAAGTCCTGGGACCTTTTAAAATTTGAATTTTGAGGACCCACAAATTTTGCCTTTGGTATATTTAAATTTACCTAGGACCTATAATTAATTAAATTTATGGCTTAGGATTTTAATTAATTTTTTGTCAGAAAATTTAATTAATTAACCTATGAGGGGATAAATTATTTTTCTAACCCTCAAGGCACTTTAAATCATGATTTTCATATTTTTTACATCTCATGGGGGAAAACACATTTGCAAAAGACCCTCATAGACTACCTAGTTCTGTGACACAAGTATAATCTAGTAGATCAAGCAATTTGTAATAAAATAACCTAACCAAATAGTTAGGGTTATCCCCAAATCGCTTTTACATAGACTCGATCTAGAACACTAGGACTCCCCTAAGGTCCCAATGACAAAATCCATTCTAGCTTTGGGGTAAGGCTGAAGGAAAACTATGCCGACCATCCAAGAATGGACCGGTGAGACAAAAAACCTTCCAGAATGTAGATCGTCACCAGAAAAGTAGGTTTACCTAGGTGATTACATACACGACATAGATTTGCCGAGATTATTTACATTATACACATGCAGACTAGGTTTACATTATAATATGATCCTCAGGCTGATGATGATAGTTGGATGGCAGGAACACATTGATCAGGCACTATCCCTTTTGTGGAAAAAGGGGGTGTACTGTAATGGATCATTGACATGTAGTGGTCAACATCGGGCTCTACTTGGGGACATGTTGCTACAATGGAGGAATGTGAGAATCTAGAATCTACATCCACGCAACACACAATATAACATAAGTAGAGTCTATCCAAGAAATCATCATATAAGGTTAAGCACATGAAATATATATGCTCTTCTTTTATTAACTAGTCTAATAACATGAAAAACACAAATCTAACTACAAAATGAAATATTGAAATAATAGGGCATAAGGTTAGAAATACAATACAAAGATGCCCATGGCATCAGATGCGTTCAATATAGTGCATACTGAGCATTTTCATGCTTTCAGGCAAATTTGTCGGTTGTTTCTCGGATGCGCCATGCCTAATTTTGCATACAATAGGACTTTTTCCTATCCGAAACTCAAGCTGTTTGCAACCATTTGATGCATCAAATCACTTTCTCATTCTCTTTATCTTGGGTTTTTTCTTTGTTGCAGGCTATATCATTGATGACGTGGAACATTTTGCTTCAAAACTCTCAAATGAAGTATGTAAGATATGCATGACATGTATTTCTTCATTCTACATCTAATCTGTCAAGGATGATGGATTAGTCACACAGGTATCATGAGTTATAACCCACTTTTATTTCTTCTTTGATCATGCCATTCTTAGTTAAATCTTCGTTAATGGAGTTAGCCTCTTTCTTGGGATATTCACAACAAGACAGGACTTGTGATTTCCTCTCTTCCAGCCTTTTATGTAATGAACCCATTTCTTTGGCATGTCTTACTATTAACTTCGCTTGATTGAGTTTAGTTTTTATGAATCTTTCTTGTAGAGTTACATGATTAGCTTGCATAGCCTTTATTTGATTCTAAGTAATGGACATCTGGTTAGAATTATTAACTTATATTATTTTTAATCTACTCTCGATGATATGTATTCCATCTATATTTATGACACATGGTACTTGATTTTCCTCTATGGACAATCATCTATTCTGAAGAGATATTTGACCAACTTCCATGTCCTTTATAATTTTATCATTTTTTGCTTTCATGCCCATGAAACAGTTTTGCATATAGTTTATCTCTTTCTCATGATTTCCCTGCTAATTATTATAATTGAATCTCATGAAGGTCATTTCTTCATCCATAGTTGACAACTTGTTCTGAACCGCACTTATTTCTTCCTGATAACTTGCTTCCATGGCATTCACTTGATTTCAATGATTGAATTCCATGATCGTCATATTTTCCTCTAGGGCTAATAACTTGTTTTTCATAGAATTAATTTCCTTGTCATGGTTAGCTTTCATGGTTTCCATTTCCTTAACATGCTAACTTTGCATGTCAACTATATCATCAAAGTATTTAATTTTCATGATTTCCATCTCCTTATCATGTTTTTCCAGGTGGTGTATAAAGTTTTCATATCCTTGACATAATTAGTTACAATTTTTTCTTGATTAAGCTCCATATTTTTTACCAGCTGCATTAGTTCTTCTATAATATGCTTATCATTTTCCCTTTCATTGTCTACACTGATTTGACAACTTTTCCATGTTTTTCCACAGTCATGGATTTTATTTGCAATGGTACAAGTGGATGGCACATTCTGATATGGAGAATTGTATCGAAATCTTTCATCGACAGTTGGATCCTTCAAAAGATCACTTTCATTCTGTTGCATAATTTTATGGGCATAAGGCGAGCTACATTGATAACCATATCTATCTTTAAAAGCATTGACGATGACTTGTAAAGAAGCTAAAGAATATTTAGGACAATTATTAAACCAATTCAGAGCATCACCCTCTAAATAATAGGCAAATAGATGCATTTTGACATCTTCATGATCATAATGGGGAGAACTACAATATATGAGAATTGTATGAGTAAACCTGTATAGATGCTTTCTAACAGCGATTGGATCACCACTCGAGAACAAAGACAATTTATGAATGGCCACTTCTGGAATATCATGGAGAAAATCAGTAAAATGACACGGGGTAAAAAAATTATCCATGATGACTTGCTTGAAGGAATAATGAGAGACCAAATGGATGATAAAGAGAGACCCCTACTTAAGAAAATCAAGAGATCCACAAAAAGCAAGCTTCTAGTAGAAATTCTTGTAAAAAATGAAAGAAGTAGAGTCACCACTTGAACACGAATCTAGCTCTAAGATCCAAAAGGAAAACAATTAGATATAAGGGAGGGTTTCTTGTTTGACAAATAATGGATGAATAAATGGAGTCACCAACCAAACAAGAAACAAACCGAAATGTCAAGGTGTTAGAAGTGCAGATGAAATGATTAATGAGATGACGAAAGATAAGGCGATGAAAAGATCAAATGATGCCAGGAAACGTTGTGTCGTTTGACATGTTAATGAATGGAAAAAAACATGAGATGATTGAAATGATGAATGTTGTAAAACCAAGGCCCAATAAATCAATCCCTGGTGGCAATGCCAAGAAGTGTTGGCTTTGTCGGCTCGAATGAGAGATGAGAAAGATAAAAGATGAAGAAATGTCATTGAAACACTGAGAATAAAATGTCCTCAGCAGCAGCGCCAAAAATGTTGGCATTGCCAGTAAAAATGACAAAGATGATATGAGGATTATGAAGCTAAAATTTCATTGAAGCGCAGAGAATAAAATATCCGTAGCAATGGTGCCAAAAATGTTGTCGTTGCTGGCCAAAATGAAAAGATGAGAAATGAAAAGTTGTTGAAACATCGAGAATAAAATATCCCCGGCAACGACACCAAAAATGTTGTCACATAGAATGTCTAAGCACCACGACAACGACTTAGATCAGGGGTTGTCACCCTAATCCCCAATCTCTCCATTTAAGTTGTCTCCCTACAACCGGCTAAGGGGGTTGATCTAGTGTTTGCAGAAGATCTCTCAGGTTCTCATTGAGCGTTTGGGGATAATATTCGGTTGGACCAGCCAATTCTCAACACATATTTTCTAAAGAGCCTACTACATATAAGCCTCAGGATTTATCTAACGATAATATTTTTTTATTTTTCATTTTTTGAAACCCCAAAGAATTTTTCATTAATTCAAAAAAAGTATACAAAATATCTTGAGAGCTTAGTACACGATTCAGAGATTGGATGAACTCACTGGCAAATGACCTCATGTTTAAAGATAAATCCTCCAATGAATAGTTCGAGTGATCCTCGTTAAAACAATCTCAGTTGGTGATGATGATTAAAATTAATTTTAATCTCATCCATCGAAATTTTAAATTCTTGAGGAAATTTTATTTTTTCAATTAAATGCATTTTAATTAACTCAAAAATAAAAATTTTGAGTTAATTTCCTCAAAAACATGACTTTGACTTAAACCCCATGGACCAAAGGCTTTAAATTTAGGAAAATAATTAATTTACTTGAGCCCTGGGACCTTTTAAAATTTGAATTTTAAGGACCCACGAATTTTTCCTTTGGAAAATTTAAATTTACCTAGGACCTATAATTAATTAAATTTCCCACTTACGATTTTAATAAATTTTTGGCTAGAAAATTTAATTAATTAACCTATGAGGGGATAAATTATTTTTTTAACCCTCAAGACACTTTACATCATGATTTTCATATTTTTTACATCTCAAGGGGGAAAAAACATTTGCAAAATACCCTCACAGACTACCCAGTTCTGCGACACAAATATAATCTAGTAGATCAATCAATTTGTAATAAAATAACGTAACCAAATAGTTAGGATTATCCCCAAATCACTTTTACATAGAATCGATCTAGAACACTAGGAGTCCCCTAAGATCCCAGTGACAAAATCCATTCCGGCTTTGGGGTATGGCTGAAGGAAAACTCTACCGACCATCTGAGAATGGATCGGTGAGACAAAAAACCTCCCGAAATGTAAATCATCAGTAGAAAAGTAGGTTTACCTAGGTGATTACATACATGACACGGATCTGCTGAGATTATTTACATTATACACATGCAGACTAGGTTTACATTATAAGATGATCCTCAGGGTGATGATGATAGTTAGATGGAAGGAACACATTGATCAGGCACTGTCCCTTTTGCGAAAAAGGGGGTGTACTACTATGGGTCGTTGGCACATAGTGGTCAACACTCTAGCAAGATAAGTATTCAGGTACGTTCCTAATCAACTCTGTGTATTTGATTGATGTTTCAATTATGATCGAGGATGGTCATATCTTATTTGGGGGGAGGTGTGCATTTGATAAAAAATGTATTATATTTAATATCAACGATATCGTGTCATCATTATTATTAAAATTTCACGTCAACTCATACATCTCACGATTATTACCACCATAATCCATAACAATCTGTAACCCCTACTTGTCCACACACATTGGAACTTGAATCGTGCACAATGACATTAACTTGCTGAATGGAGAAATACATTTAATTGTCTAGGTCCTCTTTGACATAATGATTGTGTAGTCAATTTATCTTTGTTTATCTATAAACATAATTTTATTTTTTAAGGAATAATTATGAAAAGATGATTTCATCATGGAAACTTTCAAGTTTCCTAATTTTTCAAGTCCCTGATCTTGTAAAATTTATGATGATGACCACAAAATTGTACTTAAATCTTTCCATCACTATCTAATGAATTATTCCTCAAACCCCAACCTTAACAAAGAAAAATATATTTATCAAAAAACATTTGAAGGTTATTATAATTTGGGAAGCAAAATTACCCGATTTGAAAATAGTTACTACAAAATGTTTTACGCCATCCCTTACTCTTAAGGAGTTGGCTTGCCACCCCATGTATTAAGTGATCTTTTGTTGATTAACAATAACCTTAGTTAAATTTTAAACATAAATAGTCAACGAGAGGATAGGAGGTCTCATCACAAGCCAAACTACCATGATCATAGGTCCTAATAGAGTGAAATTACCAATACTGGTCACCAAGCCAGGGTAATGGCCTTCAGTCATAAAATTGAAGGACAAGAGGTCTCATCATGAGAGGACATGTTCACTTTTGTTAGTTACCGAGCCCGAACAATGACCTGCAGTAGTCATCTAAGTAAATTTAAATGCTTTTGTAACTATGTACTTACTTCTAATAGATGAGATACTGGCATCTCAATGAGTTATAAAGGCATCCTTGTCAAGGCTATGGATGCCTGCTAGTAACAGTGGCCATGCCTATGGTATAGAAGTTAATTCAATACTATGATCTACTTGGTTACCTTGTTTTCTCAAAACTAACTGCCGATAAAGCCAATGTTGCATATATAAGGTTTGCTAGAACTCATGGTTCATGGGGTAATATTCAATCAGTTCTTAGATAATGGTGGTTATGGTTTATATCTAATATTGAATTATAAATATTTACTTTACATGTTAGGGATGAACCTTTTAGGATATTTGATATTTGACATTTTGTATCATCTAATCTATCATTCCTTTATTCTACAAGTTTCATATCTTTAACCAGAGGTAATTGCTTTACCCAACCAATCTCTATTTAATCCTAGCTTAACAACACTACTATTATTTTGGGGATGGATGAAGAGGCCTAATTCGGATTTTGAATCCTAATGAATTACTGATTGAGGACACTCATGAGATGTGCTATAGAAATTTTGATGACAGGGAAACTAACCTGTTTGGGGGAAGGAAATCCTACTACACATTTTGATTACTTTCTTTGAGCTTGCATGGCTTCCACCTTTCGCATCACTTACACAATCTCAACCTACATTAGCTTCAACAAATTTTAATCCATAGATCTCATTCCACGTTATTTTGTTGAAAGTAACAATTGAGGTGAAATAACATGAGTGTTTGATTTATTAAAGGTTTAGGAGAATGTCATAAAAGAATAAATAAAAAACAAATAAAGAAACAAACTACTAGAATTATTCGCTCATATTTTTCAATCCATTATTCCCCTACTTTATACAGAGGCATTGGATTGCATGTGGGCATGCAACATATTCAGTTTGGGGGAATGTTGGGCTCTTAATTTGTCATTATTATTACCACTTCTTAACATTCATTTCATCTATTTCCACTATTCTTTTATCACATTATTTACCATAATTTATTATATAATTCCATTTCATATTCATTTATGCTCTTGTGGCTAAATAACATATGATCTCATTTATTTTTAATAATTAATGATTATTATGCACGATTTTGGTTTATTCATTTGTTATAACCTCACTCATGATTTTAGCCTCCAAGATCTCTTCTAGATTGCAGATTTGGTCTTCAACAGATAATTAGATATTCCAACTCAGGAATTTGCTAGCATAAGAAGTGACAGTTTAACGTTGGACGATTTGGGCAAATGAAAGCGAATCTAGAAACTCCGAGACATATGTTTTGTTCAGAACGAACGAAATCAGTTTTCCAATCAGAAGTTTTAAGAAATTCGATTTGTATTGGGAGAAAATCAAGGTTCTTCAAAGGACATATTTGCAAATTTGTTGTTGCGGTCATTTTCTAAAATTGCCCAATTATAATAACCAAGTTAGACTTGTTCGAGCTGAATCATGATGGACAGATCTCTTAGATCTCATCTTGAATATTGAGATCAGTTTGTTGCAAGTTTCCTCTGGATGTTTGTATATTTAAAAGAAACAATTCAAAGAGAGGGGGGCTAGTTGATATAACAATTGAGCCTTGTAACAGTGGAACTCTTGTTAATGAAATTTCTGGCCTTCTGGTATTTTTCTCAATATGTGAGTTAAGCACAACCATGAACAAGGAGTTGGGCCCACTCTTCTAATTAGGTGATGTGTGTGTATCCTTTTTATGTATATTTTTTACTTGTTGTATTTTCTTTATTGTTGTTACAGATTTCCATAGATTGTTGTAAATGATTTTCTTTCTGTAATTTAATTTCCCTGACTAATAGAACAATGCTTTAATTTCTTAGTCACAAACCCTTACTCAATGTAAGATTGTAACCTTTCTCCTGCATATACCTTGCGTGTTACCTTGAAAAGTGTACACACCTAGATTGACATATTAACGTGGTAAAGGGTTGATTCACAACATTCACACTTAGACATCAACACTAACATAAACGTCTGAGGACAATAGCAATCCTTGCAAAAATAAGGTACATAGAAAATACATTCAATTTCTTTGGGATTTTTTGAAATGGCATGAAATGCAATTTGAACATGGAAATTATGAGGTATCTATCAGCTAAACATATCACTAGCACTTCGGAGAAACGACTTTTATTAGCAATTTGTTGTTAATATGTGAAAAAATTAGACTACAAATAGAATCATTGTATTGGTGAATGTTGTGAAAGCACTTGTGAAAATCTCTATATTCGGGACAACGACGTTTGTGAAAGCACTTGTGAAAATATTTATGATTGGGACGAAGGTGTGGTTTTCTAATAAACTTTACTTTAGCATCCCTGTGAAAAGGTTGTTGGATGCATATGTCATTTATATACAATATTCCTTTGCAAAATGATTGAAATGTTCGTTGAGACGACTCTCCCAGAATCCAAAAATAGTTCATCATATTTAACAAGTAAGAAATGAGGCACTTACTCAATTAAATCTAATTCCAAACATTATGGTGCACACTATTATATTTTGTACTCTTAGTTTGAAGGAACAATTTTGTGGCATAACTCCTTATGTCATTTATGTTGTGTGGTGTTCCTTGTTCATGGGAACATAATATTCCTAATAAAACGCAAATGAAATTAACAAATTTTAAACTTAAATTTTCTATAATGTTTTTTGGGAAAATTTAGATAGAAATATTAATGTTGTTTCTTCTATTATTTAAATTTCGGTTATCAGAACTAAATTTAAATAATAAATATATTTTAAAAACTTCAACTAACCTATTTAATATTAGAACATTTTTTTTTATAGCTACTTAAATTGATTTGTTTTACACTGATCTAATATAACATTTAAATTGTATTCTTATAGTAGAAAAGCTTATTATTATTCTTCTAATCAAATATTTCTAATTAATAACAAAAATTATTTTTATTAATATTCTCTTATTAATTTAGTCCAACTTATAAATATTAATTTAATCTTGTTGCTCTATTGGTTGTTTTTTCTTTCTAATGTGTTGTCAAAGCTTAATAATTTTATTCCCTCATCAATAATTTTAGGTATAAATTCTCCTAACAATATACATTTTTTCTTTTTTCATTAAAATTGCTTGATAATCACATTAACAACACTTCATTATATCTTACTTTATAACCATCCCCAAAAATCGTTTCTAGATATAATATGTTTTGGTTGAGTCTCTATTGATAGGTGGTGAGGCCACTTGAAATGTGGGGCAAATCTAAGCTGCGAAGAGCATATATCCAAAAACATACTTGTTTTTTTTTTAATTAATACATTTAAATGTTATGATTTCCATATTGAAACCATAACATTAACATTTAAAAATTGATTATAAGTTCATTACGAATCGATGATGAACCACATTATTGGTTTAAAAAGTCCACCCAAAATTACCCATTATGATTTATCTAGAAAAACTACATCAAAGAATAATTTTTAAACTTACATTTATTTAATTATTTTAAAAAAATCAAGTAATCTATTTAATTATAAAAGAATAATAATTAAAAATACTCAATTGTTATGACTTCCATATGAGAAGATAATATTAACGTTTCATTGATTATAAAATCACTTTTAAAATTGATTATAGAATTAATCTTAAATTATAATTTCCAAAATTACTTTTAAATTAAGATTCTCATTTTGTAACATAATGTTAAGATTTTGTTGATTATCAAATCATATTCATAGTTTATAAAATCAATTTTAAATTTAACTCTTTTTTTTCTCTACTCTATGTTACCACTCACATAGTGCCACCTCCAGTTGAAAGAAAGATGAGAAATAAATAGAAAAAGAAGGCTATAATTATTACCTTTCATTTCTCGACATCTTTCCATGAACAACTCCCCAACTTTACATGCAATCATAACATTAATGGTGGAAAACAACTAGTCATCTACGCAATTTCCAATTCCATCATAGATGCAATTCACAATAGCAAGAAGGAGCAAAGGAAAACAACAGGCTCCATCCCACTTAATTCATCAACTTCACATCCAGTCATACATGCAGCCCACACCAACAAGAATTAGAAAGGGAAAGCAACATATTAATTACTCGTTTTCAACTTCATCTAATTCCTTGCCCCTACATCCAATCACAGACAACTATTACAACAAATAATAATCAATCTTAGAGAACAACAAAAGACCATCAAAGCAACATTGATCTTCAAAGGATTTACCAACCAAAAGGGAGAGAGGATACAGTAGAGTTAAAATCACATAATTCTACCTTATTCTTAATCAAAAGAAGCATACCAAGTGATAACAATCAATTCATTTCTTAACCATTCAATTCTAAAAATATAGATAGTATACTCTCCTAGTTGCAATGCATCAACTAAACTTGAATTAAGTGTACACAGAAAAACAAAGCTAAAATTTGAAATCCAAATCTATCTCATTGATTAGCCTTTTCTTTTAAAAAAATTTGTTGCACACACTATAATTATAAATTAGTCCAAACAGAACAACACAGTTTGAAGGACTCCAAGGCTTCCATTTAATAGAGCACACAATATATAACTAGTTATTTATGGTATTTACAATAAATACCCTATCAGTGAACTATGTCAAGACCTCGCCCATGATATCTTTGTAATCTAACTAAAGAAATCTTCATGGAATCATTCCAATTCAAGTGGGATGTAACACTTAATAAAGCGCACAAATGCATGACCAATAATAATATTTCCCATAAAGATTATATTACTCTAATTCCTAGGGCCACCATGCCATGATCCCTACACAAGAAACATTATACTACCAAACAATTTCAATGAACATAATTCACATGTTTGCAACACAAATTATAGACACAAACAACATCTAAACACCTCCCTTCAGAAACCAACATTGGTTATATAGAAACGTTCAAAGCTATACAATAATATAAAACCACTCTTAAAGATGCATATTGAGATATTGAGTTTGATAAAATTCATAGTTTAGTCAAATAAAACTACCAAACTCTTTAGAGTTAACCCAGCCTAAACGAAAATGTAGCAAGAAGTTCCACAAAACATGACATATGTCGTTTGGTGGATGAAAATAGATTCATTCCAAAACATAATAATAGAGTAGCCAATATAATAACTACAAAGACATCGAGAGAAAATGTATCTATTGTAAACTTAAAAAGGATTTTACACTTCATCCCTCCATATTTCAAAAGTAAATAGCTCCTGAATTTCTCAACTGGAATTTTGATGATTTTGACCTTCAATAAGTCCATTTCCCTTACTGAAAGAGCTAGATATATATGTTCCAAAGATGTTCAGTGATAGATTTTAGTCTCCCTATTAATTTTCTTCTAGTAAATGACCTCATTCTTGACCTGTGCATACCAATGTCATAAAATCCAATTTCCTCTCCCTTCAGTCCACCAAATACTTAGTTCTAATAGTGAATTTGGAAGCCCACTTAAGAGGATGTATGACAAGTTGAGCAATATTTTCACTGACTATCTTAGAAAGCCTTGATGCCCAAGATAAATAAGGAAGTATAAGACCAAAAAAGAAACATAATCTACTTCATTCGCTGGCTACTCCATGTCCCTCCATATGGACCTATGTCAACCCGTATAGTGACTTGGGAGTAGGTCATGCAGCACATCTAGTTCCCCTTTTTACTTTTGTCCATGGCCGTGGAAGCTGCAAGCCTTTAAAGTAAGTAAGCTTGAAGCTTTTAGATCCAGAACTATAAGTTCACTGCATGGATGAAATTTATCAAAAGAAAGATTTTCTCAAATACCTAGGCCAATTACTTCAGAACCCTTCATGATATGTATCCTCTTGCAAGAGTCAGTGAACATTTGACAGTGAGTATTCCATATTAGCAATTTGTTTTGTTGAAAACATTGTCTAAGCCACAAAGAAGGCGTTGACATTCTAGGAATAGAAAAAATGACAAAAATAAGATTAATTGCAGTGGAAAAAATTAAAATGAGAGAATGGCCTAGACATTCTTTTGAAATGGTGTTGGCATTATGATACAAGTGTTGTCCTCGATGGCAACTCACTCATAGGTTAATTTAGTTCTGGTAGAAGGAAACTCATAGTAAAACAAGCATATTCAGAGGTAACTTAGCAGTGGTACAGAACAACATGAAGATGGAACTAAGGTCTACTGATCAGAATAAAGAAGGTAAAGAGAAAGGATGATGTAAAGAAGTTTAAGAATTATAGGTAGGTCCACTTAGTCAAAACAACATATAAATGTTGGTCCATAGGAAAAAAAGAGCGTATACATATATGCACACTCCCATAGAAGGAAAAGAACATACATGTTGGAAAACGAAGGTTTTGGTATGAGGTATTTGGTCCAAGGTATTTTGGGTCCAAGGTATTGGTCCAAGGTATTTGGTCTGAAGTATTGACCCTAGGTATTTTTTCCAAGGTATTGGTCCTAAGTGGTTTTGGTCCAAGGTGCCTAAATCTATATAAGGAGGAGAAAATCATAAGGCCAAGTGTGAAAGTGTATGGATTTCTAAGGAATACTTCTATCTAAAGTATATTTTATGTTGCAGGGGCTATGTTTGTGATTATATCTAAAATACTTTGGTCACCTTGAATTCAATGTTGGATCAGGTTCATGAGACTTAAAATGACTTATTATTGAATGATCTGATATTGGTTGAGCTAGATATGATTATGTACACCTGTCTTATTCTTTAAATGTTGTGATCAGGGTTTGTCTCAAGTCTGGAAGTGCAATGAAGTCATAAGAAAATATTTGTAGATCTGTACGTTGGTTCGCTATGGTGAAGGTGCGTATACACGCTGGTTTGACTCTCCCAAGTAGAATATTCAAAGTAAAAGATTGATGTTCAAGGATAAATTATCTATGAGATCAATGCTATTATTTTATTGTTGTTTGCCAATGAAGTCTTATTAGATATGAATATAAAACCTGAATGAATAAGGAGTTTGATATCTAATTGAATGATTGTATCTCTACTGTTTCCTATGTAAAGCTTTGTAAATAGACAATAGATGGTTAGTATATTGTTGGTTTCTATAGACTTGATTCAGAAGTTCAATGTTTCAGTAGTTTTGAAGGTATAAGCAGGTTTGATTACAGGAAGTAGCGTATACATGCAAGTTTGGTTTAGTAAAGTAGCCTGTACATTCTGATGAATGGTTATTGAGGTTACAACTAGTTCTAACTGATGATGCAGGTTTTTGGGTTCAAAAAACTATTCTGATGTCAGTGATTTGATTGTTCAGATTAACTGAATGTTGGTTGATGCAGTTTAAGTTTCAATGTTTCTGATGGGTCTAGTATGAAAATTTGATGAAACAAGGCCTTCATATGTATTATTGTGTACCAGGAGCATCCAGTCTGAAAATTTATGAAACATGGTCCCTAGAGGAAGAGAGAAGGTCATAGCCTTCTGTAGGCCAGTACATACGTACTAGTAATTGTACTAACTAGTACAAGAGCTAGGGCATTGCAACACCCTTCCAGTAGAAGCTAGAAAACGAGAGAAGGTTGTAGCCTTCTGTAGGTGGGTGCCTGCATACTAGTATGAGTGTGCACTAGTTCAAGATTGTAAACATATTTTCTTATTATCAAAATAAGACAAAGACGACGTCATCAGGTGGTTTTCACCCACATTGGGTTTTCACCTTAAATCTTGGACTTCATGTGTGTTTCTTATGTGTGATGCTTTGTTATTTTTTACTAAATTGTTTAATAAGTTATTGATACACTGGTTAAAGATCAACACATGATAAATTTTCTAAAATCACAAGTTCTCTGGGTATACGCTGGTTTCTCTAATCACAGTTGTGTGTACATGCTAGTTCACCTCACATAAGTGTCGTATATAAATCAATTTTGGAAATAAAATTATTGGTCTGATAATAATGATTCATCCCCACTCTCATTATTATTTACAACACATGGTATATATGATTGACATGGTATATATGATATGTAATGTGAAATTGGATAGAAATTGGATGGATCATATATTAAAGTTCTCATTGGTTTCCAAATTATACTAGGTCATAATTTCCTAATTTCATTTTACTCATAGTTTATATATATATAGACCTGATGTTTCATTATTGATATATCATTGTATCATGAGATGGTACTACTATTTTTGCTTAATTTCAAATATATAGCTGGAAATATATGACTTTGCTGATGAGTTCATCCTATTTTGTACAATATCCCATGTGGTGGAGAGCTCACGACCAAATATTAGATTCTCTCTCTCTCTTGTAGAATCAATAATGTATACTGCAACCTTTTTCATCAGTGGGACAATGAACTGAACAAGATCCATCACAACAACTATAATCATTGTCTCGTTCACACCAAACCCACCTAGAACTTTTGTTTGCAATCCCTTTTTTAATGTAAATTTATTTGTTAATCCCTGCCAAATTCCATATGCTTTATAAATTACTAAATAACTCACCTCTATCAAATAACATCAATATGCCTTGTCTCCCATGTGATGCATTAAATAAATTGAAACTGTGAGGGGGGCCAACATGATATTTCTTTTCTGTCACTGTGATCCCTTGTCTAGTATTGCTCATATCTTTATCAACTTAGCTCTAATTTTGACTTCCATTGGATATTAGGTCTTTCCCATTTCTTTATCAATTTTAGTCCTGATCCTCACCTCGATTAAATATCAAATCTTTTCCAATTTCTTTATCAACTACCATGATCCTCACTACTAATGGATATAATATTTGATTACAACCAGGTTCCACCTACTGTTTATTTGAACAATGTGTCCTCCCTTTCTCAATCCCAAGTTCCAACAACCTTCCAAATCAAAATGCATGAGAAAGATTCCTAAATTCCTTCAAGAAAGATTGCAAAGTCTTTAGAAGTTTTTTTGTGACTTGGCGTTCATTCCTAAGTAGGTCCACAACATGAGGTGAAACAAACATATCCATAAACGTTTGAATAGTGATAATACATAGCTCCACTCCTAGTGCCACTACTAATTTGTCTCAATGCGTCAAGAAGCCAACATTCAAATTGGATGGCACACATGTTATATGAGGGCTTCATGGATACTCCCAAAATGTTGGGCAGCGAAAGAAAAAACTTCACTGTAGGTTGATGAAGACCGGTTGTTCCCAAATAACATATTCAACTTGGAATGTTTAGGTTCCTTGCTTTTGCCTACACAAGAATTAGATACCAATTGAATTTTCCTCTTCTGCCATCCTAATTTAGCGCCAATACGCCCACTGGAAATTCCATATTCCCTTTTCTTTGCTGCACCGATCTCATGACTAGGTTGATCTGGTGAAGGCGTCTCAGGGATAGTCATTTGACTTTCTCTAAGTGGATCCATTGAATTAGACCCTATGTTTTATGTTACTTGTAGGTTCCTTGGTGGAGCAATATTCTCATGTCCCTCATCCAATCCCTCATCTTTGGAACATCCTAGATCTTCAGAAAGGTGCATAAACATTAGAGTAGGAGATTGAACCTATGGTTGATGATCCAAATCCAAAAAATCCATTTCCCATGTTGTATTACGGCCTATAAACCTGAGAATAAGGACTTTTCACTGAGTCCAAATGATGCCTCAAAAGCTCCTTGCATTTCTTTGTCAAATTTGGGATGAAATGGTCATATGCCCACCTCAAAGCAACATGAAAAGAAATATAACCTCCAACCCCAACAATGGTGCTTCTCCCACAATCAAAAGAGTATTCAATTCTTGTGCACTCAATTGAAAGTTCAAATTTAAAAACAACAACAATTCTATGCCTCAAAGTAAGATCAACTGCATGAATTGTGTCCAACCAAAGTGAAGAGAACCACTCCACACTACTCTGTTGAAGGAATAGATGTAAACGGTGGGTGGGTGCTTCCAATGCCTTTACCATAGCTAAAATGTCATCCGGTGTAATTTTTGGTTCACCCTTCTTTGCCTTGAGAATGAATCCAGGGGTATCAATGATTATCAAATTTGGGTAGTAGGAATACTCCGCCCGCATCACAATAGGCTTCACAAAGACTGCAACTTAGATTTTCTTCAAATGTTCCTATTTTCTGATTCTGATGGAATCAATAATAGTAGAAGACACTGCAATTAGAGCTTCATAGTCATTAGAATCATCATCCTAAAATTGGCAGCAGGGTTCTACAACTGAAGGGTCGTGCACCATTTGCAGCATTAACGAGCTTCCCGTTCCCATTTCTTCTTCTCCAACATTGAATCTAAAGCCCAGTAGAGCATTTAGCAGAGAATTTTTTCCATCATACTTGCCACTAATAACAACGATCTAGAGAATTGGGGGCTTCTCACAAAATTCCATAGCGCTAGCTTGCAGCCGATTGTAGGCGTCAAATTGAGATCAAACATCTCGCGATGCATAGAAGTTGTAAACATATATACTCTGTTGATATAGAGAGTGAGATTCTTGCCTCTAGCTTGTGTTGAGTGTCATCATGGATTCCTTTGTCCGAGTGTACTCTGCTAATGAGTTGAATCCCTCAGCTCAACTGAAAAAATGTGAGGGGATCAAATCTCTTTTGCCAAGAGATATTCAACTGGAAACTCCTATAGCTCCAGGGACTTTAATGTTGAACTGTCCTCGACTAGGTGATGATTTCAAAAACAAAGTAGTGCTAGCTAAAGGCTAGGATGAATAATGCACTAGTTGAAGGTGAAGGTTAATATTTTCTTCAAGTTCAACAACACTGAAACAACCATGGCTACTAGGGGATGCCTTCTCTCTGAAAATGAGCCTATGTAGTGCAAAAACATGTTGAAAGAGCCAAATTTATATGTCAAATATAAACTAGAGAGGTTTCATATTTTAATTAGCTTAAACGATGAAAATGAAAGCTTCTTATTGGCTTGGGTGAATAGTGTTAGCTGACCCTAAGCCCAGAAAGAAAACACCTTTTAGTCTAAATATACCACATCTATAACTCTTTAATATAGGAATATAATTTATGATCGTGCGAAGGCAGAGAGAAAAACATAGAAGTAGTTACAGGTGTTGAAGCGGCAACTCAGGGAAGAGTAAGAGTTGCACAGACAACAAAAGTTGTTGCAGCGGGAACATGCATAGACTGATGAAACTGTGCCCATATAGGTTATGGACCCATCCATCATATGGCATGGAGCAGACAGGGTGAGAAGTGTTGTCGATCGCATGTAAGGGTGTTCAGGAGCATGGATATCATTGTGCTCACGCATGCGATCCCACCCATTTGGCACACTCACTGAGGCGGAGACATGAAGCAAGTTCAACTGGAGATGAACATGTATTTTGACAAGTTGATGTGCATGGTCACCAGCACACACTCAAAGATTAGCACAAACACTATGCATGAGTATGTTGCTGGTCTAGCTGAACTCAAGATGATGATGTGCATGTTATCAAACAAGTTGGATAGAGGAGCTATATCAGTGTACCTGAATGCAACAAAGGCAAGACTTCGCTTTCAACAGGATATCACCTTTGAGCACATGAACACCATCACAGACGACCAAGCTTGGCATCAGTCTGCCACCATTAATTATCGCAAGGATGTCGAAGATTTGGTCTTCCCATAACTGTTCGAGTATTAGTGATGTCTTGCATGGCTTGCCCAAGCCTATTTTTGTCTCACATGGGTACATGTGAAGATTATATGTAATGTCTTATCAATTGGAATTTCAAGTGTCAATAATTGAATGTAACAGTGATAGAGTAGTTGAAGAGTCATGAGGGTAGATGAACAATCAACAAAGGGGAATGTCAAGGGTCACCCTACCCTTTTCTATATATAGTACCTCATAACTCAATGTAGAGGCTTTTGGTCAGCCAAGCTTCTGATAGGAGTATCTTAGAGAAAGCTTGGAGAGTATTGTAATGAGCCTTGGCTTCTCCACAGTGCAGAGCTAGTACATCTCTTTGGAGGAGCAGGTAGCAATGACTGTAACGTTCCGCTATTGGGACTAGTGGTCGCTCATGGTTGTACTATATGATTGGAAATTTCACTTCTTAATATAATAGAGCTAGCATATTTCATGCATATTTCGTATTGTATTTCATCTATCTTATTTACTCTAAATGATATATGTATATGTTTGCTTACGCATGTGTGTATAGACTCTTTTTGTATATGTATGTATGAATCTTACTGAAACTGGATGTTGGTTTAACCATCACTTTAGATTTTCAGCTTACTTTCCTTCCAATTTGTGATGCATCCATGCTCGTGTGTTCCCTTCTTAACCACGTGATTTCACAGGTTTCCAAGGGGCACACTCACCTCACTCTCAATGTGATAGAACTATGCATACACCTTCCTTGCCTTGCTACACATGTCACACCCTTGCTACCAACTGGGACATCTTAATTTCCTCTACGTGAAACCATAGGCAAGGAAATACCTTACGACCCACCACTGGGACTCCTACACCAAATGGTCTGAGGTCTAGTTGGGACTTCTTATCGAGGAGATCCACTGACACATTGGTGGGTCCAACACCATCAAAACCAACCCATTTTGTTGTGAGTTGTGGAGTGTTGTCAACTCCCATCGAATGACTTCCTTTTCATCGAAATTTTTAAACTCATTTGACACATACTCACCTCCATTATCGCTTTTGAGATCCTTCACCTTCTTGTCAGTTTATTTCTCAACCAGTGCCTTCAATTCCAATAACTTGGAGAATGTATCATCTTTCTTCTGCATGAGGAAGATCCATAACTTCCATGAGAAATCATCTATAAATATTCTGCACATAAACCTCGATCTACATCACTTGTCCTGTGGCTATGTGTCTCAAACATGCTTTCTTTTTGCTAAAGATCACATCATAACCATGGTCTTCCAAAACAACAAACTAGATGAGATTTACTTTAGACCTGGAACAAACATCACATCCTTGAGTCTAAGAGGGGAGTCTAACTCCCTCTAAAATGTGATTGTACCAATCCCATTCATATTATACCTTATATCATCTCCCATCTCGATGTGCATCGCGAGATTTTTCTCCCCCAAGTCACTAAAAAATTCTCAATTCCCCGTCATATGGAACAAGGCACCACTATCCAAGTACCACACACTCCCCATCACTATGCTCACCAACCATGCGATGAGAGTGAAGTCAAGCGCAAATTGTGAAGCCAAAGGTTTACCTTCTACTCCTCCAGAGGTCTTATTGCTTTCCTTCTTGTGTCGACACTTCGTGGCATTGTGCTTGAGTTCATGACAATTGAAACAACTAATTTTTGACAAGTCCTTCTTCTTGGCCCCTTGACTAGATTTTGGTTTGGATTGGGATTTATTACCTTTTCCCTTCTTTTCCTTTCCATCCAAAGCATAATTTTCTTCATCCTCTCCCTTGGATGAAGTCCCATCTCTGGTATTTCTCCTTATTTCCTCCTGTACCAAAATCGACCATAAGTGTTACCAATTTGGTAGTTTTTCCCTCCCATTGACCAAATCTTCGTAGCTATGCTAGATCTTGGGAAGGCCTAGAAGGGTTAGGCGTACCAAATCATCTTCTACAATAATAACACCAAGTCCACCAAGTTCATCAACACATTGTGTGAACCTGATGAGATATTGTGAAATAGTGTCATTCTTTTTCCTCTTGACATTTCGAAGTTTATCCTTGAGTGCCAACTTCCTGTGGTCACTATTGTTCTGGAAAAAATATGTCAGTGCTTTCCACATTGCATAAGGAGTCACTTTCTTGTGGATATTTGATACATTCTAGTTTTGTACTCCCTCCAATATAATTCTCCTCTCCTTGGCTACACACTTCTTCCATTTTGCTAGATTCTGAGTATCAACAAATCCTGGTTTTGGCATGTCATTATCAACAAATTATTTCCATCCATTTTCTTCCAGCACTACCTCCATGTGGTCCTTCCAAGAAACATAATTCAATCTTCCCTCAAGGGCATACTCGAGTCTTAGTACATAGAAAAACATCTTTCTAGCTTTGAAGAATTGATCCTGCAAATTTGATCCTCCTGCTGAAAAACTTTGAAATTTATGTTCTACTGTGAATACTGCTATACCATGTACAAATTATGGTGTAAATATGATACTTCTCATGGAATTTACTAAAACATAAGAATGAAATCTACTCTATTGCTCTGTGGAATTCAATTCATGATAGAGAACACAAATCAAAAACTTGCAAGAAGAAACATCAAACATACATATAGATTTATCTAGGGGAAATGAAGTGCTCAAAACCACTTCCTATCTGTATTGCATCAATTAAATAATAGAGATGTAATACATATGTTTCTCAAGCCTGAGTGCAACCTCCAAGTGTATAGTCTATCCCTTTACTTGATTGACAAAATCTGGCCAACACTTAGCCAATTTTCAAGCCCTCCAAGCTCCTATTTCCTTGTGTTGTTCCTTGACGAATTAGGCCCCTATTAAATAGGAATTTCCATCAATTAAATTTCAAAATTCCTTTAGGTCGATCCAACGACTACATTCACCACATATACACATTGGAATAGCCTCCAATTGATAGTACACTACCTTGGAATCTCCACCTCAATTGGGTAACTCGAATTCTCTACATGAATCAATTATTTTGAGTTTTCTGATTAGTTAACTAGTTGATCATTAAGTATAGTTGAAATCACACTTCCACAACTTGACATTCCATTAGTTCCTCCAACAGTAGAACTAGTTTAACTGACCATAACTGAATTTAACTGAAATAGATTTATACAAATTAGCAATCAATCATACTGATTTGAACTCAAGCTTCCCCAACTCGAATTAACTGAGTTAGCTGAGTGACAAGTGACATGTCACCTTAGTTAACTACCTGCAAGATTTCTGCTGATGTGGAAATTCAAATTTTGTCTAGTTTGACCAATGCAAGGTCAAACTGAGATTTTCATCCTGCATTTTCAACACTTAGTGGCCACCGAGACAATTTACTTGTTATCTTTCTAGCCTTTAAATATGCTTCATTGGAGATGAATACCATGGGAAAAAACCATGGATTCCCATATACCCGAAGCCAGAATACCACCAATATCTTGACCGAGTCAAGTTTACTAGAACAACCCTACCAGTTATATCTATTAATTATGTTGGAAACGAGAAAATTACCATGCATTGAGATGTAAAAATTTAGAAACTAGAAAATCACCGTGGGATTGAAATAAAAAATTTGACAAAAGAAGAGATGCCATTCCTACTAGAAAATGTAGGAAGTGAAGCTCTTTAGGTGCATTTATGGAAGATAAAAAAGACACTGTGGAATTGTGGAAATGACAATGTGTTGTCTATATATGAAAATTTAATAAAAAAATGTTGTCAATCTTTGATTTCTTATAATATTTATTTTATATATAATTTTTATATAAGAAAGAAAAAACACATAAACATATATTTAAAATATTGGATTGAGTTATGTTGAATCACTTTTAAAGCAATGTAAGAAAAGACAATTAAATGTCAGGTAAATTAGATTCATTTTAATTTTATATTAGATTAAAGGATTTATGTCATATACAATTTTGCTTTTGTGTTGTATGTACAAAACTTTATTCATATGATTTAATTACATATTCTTAAAATATAATAAACATTAAATAAATTATTATATATAAATTTGTTTATTTATTTTAAACAAAAGAGTGAAATAAATTTGTTTTTCTTTAATTGATATAAGTTTTTATTTTTATAATGTAATTTCATTATATAAAACAATGTGCGAAGGATATTACTCAATATACATAATGCTATTTTTAAATTTTTAAATATGGGTTAATGATCAGTATCTAATTAATATTAAATTTATTATGTCACTGCGTGACATATAGGGATGGGTTGGATACATTAATTTGTTTTTACATGTGAAATTTTTCTCTTTTCCTAAAGTCAACTTTGGTTTTCTGCATATATTTTTTAGCAGACATCACAATGCCACCACATGCGTATGCCAAAGCACGAGGGATGATGACTATTGTATAGTTTCTAATGTCATCCATTCATCAATTCAGTTGTTGTACATCCATTAGTTTGGCTTCGAAAATAAGGTCATTAATGGCATTCCTATCTACAGTTTCTTCACATTTTTGAGAAATTTTCTTGCAGATCTCAGATCTAATAGTCGAGATAGATACTTGCCAGAGTTTTCCAAAGTGTTCTTCATGTTGAGTGTCATTGTCGACAAAGAAATGGCTAGCAATGAGTAGGTATCTTCCCAACTTGCAATTTCAAACTCGAAAAAACCAAGCTCGAAAAAATCAAATGAAATTTGAATAAAGAAATGTTTAATAATGTGGAGTTATTGTATGCATATTGGTTAAATGAGGTAATATTTTTTAGTATTTGATATTCATATCTAATATTAAATAATGTTTATTTGAAATTTTTATTTCTAATTATTATAATCTCAAAAGACCATTCAGACTTGTCTTGAAGTGTTCTTTGCGAGAGAAGCTCATCTTAACCTCTCAAATATTGGACTTTGTTTGCCTTTCCCAGCATAATTTTTTATAATAAATATAATTTAAATCAATAAATGAATATAAATATAGAAATTATAAACATATACAAATACATTTAAATCAATTTTTTTTGAATTTAAAATTATTTTTAAAAAATAGTTCCAAAAAATTCAAAGTTCCGGCCAAATGTTTGTAATAGATAACTAAATAAATAATTAAAATATTAAATTACTTAATTTAAAATTTAAAAAATAATAAACATATCACAAATACTTTTTTAAATCAATTTTTGAGTTATTATTATTATTTTAAAGGATAAGTTCAACGAATTTGGTCAACTATAATACATAATAGCATAATACAATTACATTATCATTAATAAAAACAAAATTTTATTAAAATTTTATCATAAATTTCACAAAATAACTATGAAAATAAAGTCTTAATCAAGCCTAAGAAAGGGGTATCTTTTCTGCTTCTTAGAAATTCATAAACTTACTTATTAAGTGCAATTTTTTGGACTTTCTGGTGTTAGAAAATTTTTAAGGTGAAGTTTTGATTTGTGTTATTTAAACTACCTTTTTGTTCGTATATATGGATTCAAAACCCTAAAAAACCCCTAGGACACTTCGATTCTGTAGGGGTTACCCATCAAGTTTGTGATTTCAATAAATTTCTGCTATATTTTAGAGAAATTAGACCAGAAAAACCCACCGGAAGAACTACAAGAAAGTCTCACTAAAGACAACTCATATAGAATTTGACTATGGACACTATTATATTTAAATAAAACAAATTTACTCTCATGTCCATCAAGAAAATATGATGTTGAAAATGTTACAACAATTACATACATCATTACCTTGGCAAGAAAGTATATGATCATCTATTATATAAGAGAAATTATATTATCTCTATTAAAAATTGAAAAGTAAATAGATATTTACTTAGATTTCTATAACCATTTTTATCTGTCTAAAATTAATTAAAAAAAAACTAATAATATTTAATCAAAAAAATTACAAACACATACATAAAAACATCTCCATCTCATATTAATAAACTTATTTCCCCCAAAAAACAACTACAAAAAAAATATGTCATTTAAACCATGAATCCAACCATTTTCAAATTTAAATCCATGTCTTTGCTTCACTCATCCCAAAAATATTTGTATTCACCTTATCCAACAAAGTGAACAATTTGTGAATAATATATTCACTTTATACAACAAAGTGAACACTTTGTATTACTCGAAATTCATGAGAGTTCGGTCTGAGAGCTTTGAGGTATAAGGGTTTTTAGTAGGGGGTGACAAGAGCGATCTAGTAATAATGGAGGGGCTTGGAGGAGGGAGCTCCACTCCCTCCTAGAGTAACGTGGTTTCTAACAGAAGCAAAGAGGCGAATCTGAACAATTCCTGGAAACCAACGGAGGCAAAAGCAAAGACAACTGGCACTCACAAGTCGGGAAGCAGCAATTCCCATGAAAAGGAAGGTACCCACAAGGAAGATAGGAAGGAAATGAATCCTAGCGACAACAGTCAAAGAACTGAGAAAATGTCTGCAACGAGACCTTGCAAGCCCAATGCTAACATTAAACCTCGGGTGGTCTTAAATGATCCTACACTACAGGTGCACAGAGATCACATGGCGACTTATGTGGTCATTTGCAAGTTCATGGGCATATGGCCCATGGAGAAAGAACTGTATACATGGATAAGAAACAACTGGAAACCGAAGGGAGAAATAAATCTACATCGTGGCTCCAAGGGTTTCTTCACAGTAGATTTCACTAACCTAGAGGACAAAGGGAGAGTTTTTGAAGGAGGACCCTACTTCTATGCTGTCGCAAGCCTCTACATGCGACCTTGGGTGATGAACTTTGTTCCGGAATGAGAAACGTTCACATCGGTCCTAGTATGGATTAGATTATACTGCTTACCTTTAGATTATTAGCTGTCGGAATCTTTAAAAGCTATAGGTAACAAATTAGGGCATTTTATAAAGATATCAGAGGCGACTCTGCGAGGGAAATATACCTCTTTTGCATGCATATGTGTAGAGATGGACTTATCGGGATCTCTCCTGGATGAATTCATCCTAGAAGTTTATGACGAGGAATGGGTACAGGCAGTTGACTATGAACACATCCCATTCATATGCCGTAAATGTCATGAACATGGGCACCTCTTCAGAGACTGCTCACTCAACAAAAGGGAGGACTACTCAAAAAGTAACAAAGGAAAAGACCCTGAAGGTTTTACCAAAGTGGGAGGCATAGGGAAAGGAGGGGGGAAAAGTTCCAAAAGAAACCTAGCGAAAGCAAGATACCAAGTCATAACAGTTTTGAAATTTTAGAAGAAGAGGGAGGAGAAAATGGAATGCACAAGAAACTAGAGGACTATCATATAGAGAAGGAAAAAGAGGATAGCATGGAAATCACACAAGAATACAATGGACAAAAGGAGGACCCACTGAGCACTATGGAACTTGGAAGGGACCATGAGATGACCCCAAGTGAAGGAGGTACGAAGGACCAAGACTTACAGGAGATCCTTGAGAGGGAGAACCTTGAACTAGAAAAGTTTCTAGAGAAGGGAATCAACAAAGGAATAATCTCTCTACCACAAGAGGAGTTTGACAGAGTACAACAACTATTCCTCCGAGGGTCTCATACAAAGTTTGTATGAGTCAAGAGGAACCACGATAGCTAGGAGAACAGAGGGGTTAAATCAATGGAGATAATATCAGGACACTCCACCAAAAACCCAGGCAAGAAAAGAGGAAGAAAGAGATAGAATGAACTGCTGACAGAGTGTGGAAAACTCATGATTAATTCAGGTAAGATGAAAGATCTCACCAGTTACTCTTTTACAAACCCATCATTATGCAGCTTACAACCTGGAACATTAGAGGACTAGGGAGTAAAAGAAAACAAAGAAATCTCAGTAACAGAATAAAAGAAGAAAGACCAGATATGGTGTTTATACAGGAAACGAAATGCTCAGTAGATAAAATTATAGAAATACATAGCAAATGGCTTATTAAGTATGAGTACTTAGAAGTCAAAGCAAATAATTCAACGGGAGGAATTCTCACTCTATGGAATCCTTAGAAATTTGGAATCTTGGATGCTGAGGCACCCATAAACTGCCTTTCAATTATGGTTATCCAACCTTTGGGCGACAAGGATTGTTACATGATCACAAATGTCTATGGTCCTCAACTTCTGGAAGACAAACTTAGGTTGCTCACCACTTTGGAGGAGCTGAGAGAGAGACACCCAACAATGCCCTGGATTCTGGGAGGGGACTTTAATATGATCAGATCTCTTAAGAGAAAAATGGAGGAACCAGAACACTTGGTAGAGACTCAATAGCCTTCTAGAACTTCTCAACAATATTAGACTAGTAGATATGGATACAATAAATGGTATCTTCACGTGGAACAACAAGAGAGGAGGAACTTCCCAAGTAGCCTTGATATTATACAGATTCATTATCTCGAGGGATCTCCTTCTCACTGGTCATATCAAGACAGTGTTCATCCTCCCTTTCGGAGGCTCAAATCACTGGGCCATCCAACTGGAAGCTTCCTTTATTGGAACCCCGAGGAATAGACCTTTCAAGTTTGAAAATATTTGGCTTACTCACCTTGATTTCATCACTAACATTGGAAATTGGTGGGCTAAAGAAATGACCACCCAAGGCACAAAAATGCTCATCTTGCATCAGAGACTAAAACACATCAAGAGAAAGCTCAAAGAATGGAATAAAAATGAGTTTAGCAACATATTCAATGCCAAAGGAGAAGTGGAAAAAAAATTACAGGAAATTAATCAGATGCCAATAGGTGGACTCACTTCAACAAGAATGGGACAACAGATGCTAGCAGGTGGAAATCTTCTGGAGACAGAAATCCAGAGTGCAATGGATTAAGGAAGGGGAGAGAAATACTAGATTCTTTTACAAGTCTACCATGGAACACAGGGCACATAATCGGATCACAAAACTTATAGATCCTTAAGGAAAAGAGCAAAATACTCACAAGGAAATGGAAGCTGTACTGGTTCAACATTTTCAAAGTATAGCAAAGGATACCATGGCAAACAGATCTCAATTCACTAAGAGTTTTATTCAGAATATTCCAAAACTAGTAACCAAGGAAGACAATTATAATCTCAACACGCCAGTGATAGAGGAAGAGGTCAATGAAGCAATCAAAGAAATGCACAATGGGAAAGCTCTAGGCCCAGATGGTTTCAATGTTGACTTTTTCAAAACATGCTGAGAAACAGTCAAATATGACATTATGGATGTGGTGGAGGACTCGAGAAAATCAAAATCAGTTCTAAGAGTGTTGAACGAATCCTTCATAGCCTTAATCCCCAAACAGGAAAAAACCATGACTCCAGACAAATTCACACCCATAGATTTATGCAATGTAGTGTGCGAAATCATTTCCAAAGTCATTGCTAATAGACTCAAACCCCTTCTTCCAACACTTGTGTTAGAGGAGCAGACTGGATATGTGGAAGGCAGAAAAATTCTCACTAATATCATTCAAGCTCATGAAGTGGTGCATTCCCTCAAGACCAATAAGCAAGTAGGTATGATAATATAGCTGGACATAGAGAAAGCTTATGATAATCTAACCTGGTCTTATATCAGGGAAGTTCTTAAAGCATATGGCTTTGACCACAACTGGATAAGATGGGTCGTGGCTCTTATTACCATTGCCAGTTGTTCAATTCTTCTTAATGGCTCTCCATCCAAAACCTTCAGGCCATTGAGAGGCCTCAGACAAGGAGATCCTCTCTCCCCCTTCCTCTTCATTCTCATGATGGAAGGATTGGGCAGAGTGATCATTTCAGCCAAGGAGGAAGGAAGAATCCAAGGACTCAAACTTACTCAGAATGGGGACACATTGACTCATCAACAATTTGTGAACTATACTATGCTGCAGTGTACACCCACAGTCAAGGAAGCCAAAGTTTTCAAACAAATCCTGTATGAGTTCGCAATGGCTATTGGTACTGAGGTAAGCCTCACAAAATCAAAAGTTTTCTTTTTTAACACTGATATTTCAATCCAAAGAAATCTCTCCAGAATTCTAGGCTTTCAAAGAGATCATCTTCCCTCAAAATATTTGGGTATACCCCTCACTGACAAACCTTTGAGCAAGGAAGTCTAGGAGTCAGTAACCAATAAATTAAAGGACAAAGTCAATAAGTTGACAAGCAGATCCTTGAATTTAGCAGGGAGGCTTGTCCTCACAAAGGCAATACTATAGACCATACCAATCTACATGTTATCAACACTTTCGGCACCAACAAGAGTCTTACAGCAAATCAGGAATATCCAAGGGGATTTTATTTGGGTAAAGGGGAAGAGAAAAAGAAATGGGCTCTGGTAGCTTCTGACAAGCTTTGTAAACCCAAAACCCATGGTGGTTTGGGTCTCCACGACCTAGATATTCTAAGCAAAGTTTTGGGGGCAAAACTTTGGTGGAGACTGCTAAAGGAAATGAGAAACCCCTGGGCTAAACTCTGGAAACAAAAGTATGCAATGGATTGGGAAGAAGTGGACCACATTAGAATGACAGGACACATCAGAGGTTCCCATATTTGGAAAAAGGCGTGGGAGAACAGAGCCTTCGCTCAGAAACACAGTTTCTGGGAGATCAGAAACGAGAATCCTGCCTGGTTCTGGGAGGACAACTGGCAGCAAGAACATAACCTTTGTAGAGAAGGACTAGATATCATAAAAAAATATACCATTATAAAAGGATTGAAAAAAGTAAGTTACTACTAGGATCAGTCAAGGGACACTAGTAAATGGAGAATTTGGAAGGTACCAGATTACAGTGAAGAGATCCCATTGAAGACCCAAGCTAAAGTTCTAGAAGCCATTCTGGAAAAGAGACAAATTTTGGCTTCAACCTCGAATGATCTACTAAGATGGGGTAGAAACAATGAAGGCATCTTCAACCTCAAAGAAGCCAAAAGAATAGCCACGAGACTTAACTACCCAAGCCCTAACAAGACGTGGAAAGACCAATGGAACAACCCACAATGGACAAATATCAACTTGTTCAAGTGGCTGGTTCAGCACGAAAAGATCCTAACTTGGGAAAAGCTTAGAAAGAGAGGTTTTGCTGGCCCATCAAGATGCCAACTATGTGGCCTGCAGGAGGAAACTATGGATCACCTTCTCAGCCATTGTTCTTTCACCTCAACCTTATGGAATTGGGTGACCTATATCTTCAAGCAAACAGACAGGAATGGCAATGACATCACCGATACTTTAAAGAACTGGAGGAAGGACTTCTCGAATAATGAGACAGTAAACACAACCTGGGTTTTGATTCCAGGATTCTTGATCTGGGATTTTTGGAAAGAACATAACAACAGGATCTTCAAAGATAAATCTGGCTCAGCATAAGGTATCATAGCTCAAATCCTAAAGCAGCTCAAAGAAACTGTTAACGCCCTTCGGAAGCAACCTCCTGAGAAACCCCTGGGTCAACGGGACGCTCTCATTCTAGAACCATTGGATCTCCAGGCTCATGTCCCTCAAGGCATAAATAAGACAACAAAGCACATATTAGAAAGAAAGGCTTTCTGGCAACCCCCTCCCCATGGCTTTTTAAAATTCAATATAGACGGAGCCTCAAAAGGTAACCCTGGAGATGCTGGTTATGGAGAGTCATAAGAGATAAAGAGGGCAATATAAAAGTCATCGTTCACAGTCATTTAGGGAGGGCCACTAACAATATGGCTAAACTCATGACCATTGAGCAATTCTTAGAGATTCTGATTGAGTTCAATTTACATAATACAATCATTGAGGCTGACTCAGAATTAATAATTAATTTGGTCAAGCGGCTAGGCATGGGCACTACGCCAGACAAAGTCTTGAGAAACTGGAGACTTTTGCAGGTCTATCACCGAATTCAATCGCACTTAAGACTTCTAAGAAATCTTAGTTTTGTACATGTGCGCAGAGATGCCAACAGAGTAGCGGACCGGCTAGCTAATGAAGGGGTGAGATGCACAAGAGACAACAAGTGCTGCTTGTGGTAGTCGGTACCCGCAGGACAACTGTGTGAGGGCTGCTACACTTTGGCCCTCACAGACAAGGAGCATTATCAGCACATGAATGGGAATCTGCCAGTTGACCTTTAATCAAATGGACGATAGGGGTTCGATAGAAAGTCAACCTGAGATCTGCCTTATTCGGGTCTCCCAGTGGGATACCATAGATTGACTACTCACTGGTTCTGCTCGGAGCTTGGATAGCAAAAGGGAAGTCAAAAAAATTGTGACAATCTGCTTAAAGGTATGAGGCATCGGTTCAAATGGGTGGTTCAGTTGAATGGATAGTAGTAGGTGCAGCATATACATGGTTTCTAGGTCATTGGGCGGTAAGTAGTTTCTGGGTTATTGGGCATCAAAGTGGTTTCCGGGTTATCGGGCGTCCTGAAGACCCGAAGCGGTTGATTAGAAATGCACTCGATGCCACTTAGCATTCAACACGTGGCTCTTGAAGGAGAGAGAATACTGCCTTCATCAGGCGAGTATTCCTCTTGTTTCTTCTTCGCCCGATATTTTCCTTAGTCATTGGATCATGTAGTTGTAGATCAATGGCTTAGGCTCAATAAGCAGGTTAGTGGGTCCGGGTGAACCCCAGCAGACCCAAAATCATTATTATGTGGTCTCTTTTACCCCTCTTTAAGTCCGCTCAAATTGTTTTCGGGTTCACTTGTTTTCGTTCCATTTGGCCCCTCGACCGCTTGATCTCAGATCACGGTTTGGGCAGTGGAGGCAATGTGTTTTGTTGTTTTCTTGGGCCTAGGCCCGGTTCTCGAGAAGTTGACTCTTTTCCCAAAACTTGAAGTGATTGCTAAAATTTCTAGCCCTCTTCCTTTTTGGATGCGATGTATTCTATGTAATATATTTTATAGTGACAAGATAATAAAAAGACCGACTCTTGTTTTAACAAAAAAACACTTTGCATTACTCATTTTTTTTGAGTTAAAAAATAAAATGACATTTATAAACTTTTATAACTTAAATTTTAGAACCATAAATTTCTTTTCTTTTTTCTGAGTTGGAAAATGAAATTACACTAATAAGCTTTTATAATCTAAATTTTAGAGCATTATATATTTTTTTAATATGAGAGGTTTTAAAATTGATACATTCAAGTTCATACTTTTTTGAGTTGGGTAATGAAATTATATTGATAAATTTTTACCATCTAAATTTTAAAACAACATAATTCTTTTGCATATAAGAGATTTTAAAACTGAAACATTCGAGGTCATAAAACATAGATGGGTCCGTTCAATATCAACGTTTCTGTTATAAAAGGAAACAAATATATAGCC